>PVIC010017948.1:0-32166 GCA_004025085.1 Thryonomys swinderianus
TATGTGGTCACCGGGGATCGAACTCAGGACCTTGCGCTTGCAAGGCAGGCGCCGGAACCACTGAGCTAACCCTCCGGCCCCTGAATCTGAAATTTTAAAGACTTTCTATAGACGATTTCTTAACAGTCAAAACATCTTATCGCATTTTTAAAGGGAGCTTAAATAGCCAGAAATGTACACATTTAAATTTGCACATAAAATGAGCGCAGGTGAGAGGATTTAGTTTTATATGGAAATGAGCAAAAAGTCCGGTACTCACAGTGTAAACAAAGTTTCCCAGCAGCAGGTAGTCAGAGGTCTTCCCGTTTCCAAACACGGTACCTGTGTGAGGAGAAGAAGAGAGAAAACTGCAGGGAGAAACTGGCCCGTAACCAAGGCTCAGAGCCCGCAAGCTACAATGAGTAAGTTAGATCCGTACAAGCGATCATTTAAGGACAGCGTAGAGCCATGGCCTTAAGACCGGAGAAGGCGTCCTCCGCCCCACTAAAGCACGCGATTAACAATATCAACGAGGCTTGTGGAATCTCCTCTTTAAAAAAACTGCAGGCAAAGACCTAAAAGGGATTCGTAAAAGCAACTGACGGGTCTTTGAGGGTCTGGCTGAAGTTAGGGGTGCATTGTGAAATATTTTCTTTTGCCAGCAGCGACAAAGCAATGGCTTTGGGTGAAGGAAGAGGTACTAACAAAAAAAAATTATTATTGATAAACGCATCAGATAAAAAACCTGATTAAATCACTGGCACCATACAAAACTCTGAGATCCATAGTAGATGTGATGTAAAGCTTTATCAGTGTATATATATCCAACAGTACTGACTTACGGTCTAGCACCAGGGGCAAGCAGGGTGCCTGGAGCCTGGACATGTTCAGATTAGGCTCGGTTCTTTCACTAACTGTGTTCTCTTGGGGTTGTGGGTGTTCAGTCAGGGAAGCAGCTCGTCTCCCTAAGGGACGGAGTGAGTTTGCCTGTCCAGAGGGGCCCCGAGGTTCACATGAGGTCACGTGCCTAGGGCCAGTCACGCTGTCTGCGAGGCAGGCCAGCACCGGGGTGGTTCGGCAAACCACTTCTCCTGGTTTCTGGTTCTCTGTACCCTTTTATAGTTAAAAAAAATGATTCAGGACCCTAAAAAGCTTTTGCGTCTGTAGTTTATAGCTATCAACAGTTACCAAATTAGAAATTAAAACAGAACATTAAAATATGTATTGTTTTATCTAAAAATAACAGTAGTAAACCCAATACATGGTAACATAAACAGATTTTTATGAAAAATAGCTATTATCCCAAACCAAAAAATTTAGTGAGAAAATTGGCATTGTTTTACATTTTTCCTCTCTTTAATGTCTGACTTAATAGAAGACAGCTGGATTCTCTTATGTTGTTTTGATTAAAATAGAGAAATTCAGCAGTGCAGAGACATGTATAGAGCAGGGTGTATTTTAATAATATTTCCAGTAACCGTGGATATTCCTTGATACTACATCAAAACTCAGTAAGCAGTTCCTTAAAAATACGGAGGGGATTTCAGTGCAGAATCTGAAATGACATCAGTGAGCTCTCAGCACTGTGACCTATTGATTCGCTTTGCACGGATTTTATCCATGCAGAACTCTGTAGCTGGCTCGGCTCACACCTGGAAGGACCCGTGGGGCGCTGAGGTAGCCCCTGCACTTTGGTATGCAGCAGAGGCGCTTGTGGGGTCCTTTTTATTTTGTCAAACAATATTAAGATGCAAAGCAAGAGTTAGGACTTGATAAAAACGTTGGCTAATGGTTTCTCCCAGGACACCGTTAGGTCAGGTAAGGAATATAACAGCTTGTAGCACAGGGCTAACATTGTGTGAACTGAGGCATCAGTAACTGATCCACCAGCGCTGCTGCAGCACCAGTTTGCACCAACGTGAAAGCGCCAGGCATCCCAAAGAGTCTGCAGACCATGCTCAGGAACTATGAAGCAAGGGAGCAAATAGTCTTGAAATATATTTCGTATGTTTGTATTTCTCTTCCTCCCTCTGCCTTTAAAAGAAAAGCTAGTAAACAAAAAGACGAATCTCTTCGTATTTAAAAAGGAAAAACAAGGCAAAAAGAAATGATTAAAACCCCTCCTCATCAGAACGGTAAAACAGGTTTATGCTACATGTCATTCACCCCTCGAGGACAAGGAGCAGGTGTGCTCTAGACGTGGCGAGACGGGGCCTCCACAGCAGCAGTCCCTGCAATCTCCAGGCTGCTTCCCAGAAAAACTCCCTGGGTGATCTGGGATCTACTCTCCAGAAGATGAAATGACTTGGGAATTCCTTTCCACTCCTGTCATTGCTAAGATGTATTGCATGCTATTTGGAATGAACAACTTTTAGTATTAAATGTCCTCTTAATTTACAATGTTGAAATAGCAGTTTAATAGATTGGACATGTTCTCTCTTTCAGCTATATGCTGACTTTGGATTTTGAATACTAACTTGTCCTGGAGAACTTATTTGAGGTCAGGCCATCCTGAATTGTACCCTGGACTTCAATATCCCATTGGTCTGGAAAATGGAAATAAACTAAGGGCCCATCAACTGATTAACAGATTCAAACAACACAGTGTATGTATAGAATGAAATATTATTCAACCATAAAAAGGAACGCAATACTGATTCATGTGACAACACGGATAGGCAAGGTCTTGTATATAATTCCATGCATATTAATGTCCCAAATGGATCACTCAGTGGAGATAAAACAATGACTGATTTCCAGGGGCTGGAGAAAGGGGTGGGGGGGAGGCAGTGAATGCTAATGGCTATGGGGTTCCCTTATGGGATGAAGAAAATATTTTGATATTTGATAATGGTGACATTTGCATAATACTGTGAATATACTAAAACCAATGGTGACTTTTATGGTATGTGAATTATATCCCCCAAACCAACAAAAACACTCTTTCTTGTGGTCTAGAAACTCACACTATTCATGGTTGGAATTTACTAAGCAATTAAAGAAAGCAGATCACAGTCTCTGCCTGGACTCTTCACATCCGGCAGACTGGTACTCCTGTTCATCCACCCTTAGTTTCCCGAGTGCCTGGGAGAAGCTAGATGCTGTTCTAAGCACAGTGAATGCCACCAAACTCATCCTCTACCCTGCATAAGCTCTGGCTCCTGGAGGAGAAAGAACACGAGAGCCACACCTCGCCTTGACAGGAGAGGACCTCAAAGCCACGTAGGACTGCCAGGTGGCAGTTGTAGGGGGACATGGAAGGGTTCTCCAAGCGCCTTCTGAGGGAAGATGGGAAGGGCCACTTGAATAGCTGGTGAAGGAAGGACAACGGTCTAGAGATGGCAGATCCCGAGCGAGGTAAGTCTAGTGGATGTCCAAGGAGGGGCAGCTGGTTTGTTTTGTTTTACAAGGGTTCCGTGGCTACCCACAGAGAATAGGTGGTAGCAAGCACTGCTCTCTGCTGGTCAACAGGGGCTCACACATGGCAGTGTGGCCTGGACTGATGGACCGACAGCTCCGAGGGTGGAGTATGTGCCCTGCTTTTAATTACTGTGGTCATGGAGCACAGGCCCGAAGGCTAGCGTCTTCCTCAGCATCTCAGGGCCAAGCCTGCTGCAGGGCACAGGGGCAGCCGCTTGTGCATCCCAAGGCTTCCTCCTAAGTGGCTCCTTGATCTTATGTGGCTAGGATATATACTATGATTCTATTTCTGAAAATGCACAATAAAATCACTCCTCTGAAAATGAGCAGAGAGAGGGCTTATACTCCAAGAAGAACATTAAAAACGTATTAAAAATTGCATCTAAAACATCTCAAGTCCACTTGAAAATACTGGCATGTCTGTTAGGTGCAGTAGAAAGTGCTTGATATAACTCTCGTAGGTATAATAAATAGACCACATAAAATATTAGTACTATTGTCGTCAAACTATATGTCAACAGATGAAAAAAGCCCCTAAAATTTAACTCTCTGCAAGTTTGGAAAACAAGAGAAGAAAGGCAGAAAGACTTTGCATATATTAAATCACTTGGTTCCCAAAGGAATAATAAAATTCTTTTAAAGTGTGCACAGTTTTTGGACATGTGCATTTTGGGTTAAGGAAAATACCATAAAATGAAACACTGGTGTGCCTTAAAAAAAAATAAAACATATATTGACAGGAGTTACTTTTCTAGAAAAATAAAAAGTCATCTCTTAGCATTCATATCCTTTCTACTTACCATACTGAAGGGCTTTTAGTGGAAACCAAAACAGAATAACTGAGTGGAAGAGGCCATTTAAACAATGAACCCAGAAAACCTGAGGGAAAACAAAAATCCATGAGAACCATTTGCGATAAACTAGCTCTGTGAACTCTGACCTTTCTTTTTATCTATGAGCTAGATTCACAAAATGTGTTTCTGTCAGGCCACCACTGTGAATTAATAGAACTGACAGACACTTTCTGCCTCTTAGACTTTCATGGGTCATTTATTTATTTTTATGTTTCTCAAAATGTTTTTTCAGCTTCACTTGAAGTTTTTCCAACTTTTAAAAAAACCTTGAAGCAAAAGTTTTAATTGTTCCCCCCAAAAGAAAAATAAAAGCAACAATAAATGCAGTTTCTGAAATTCCTTTTGTGGCACAATTTTCATAATTCCACAACAGACTTTTAAAGGGACTGCAATTTGGAGAAATCTCTTTCTCTTTCTCAAGTGCAATACAAGTGTGAACTTTTCAATAGTAACGAGGCATAATGCTTTTTCACCTTCCCTGGCCATAGAAACACACACACATACACACACACAGAGCAAGATATTAAAAAAAACAAGTATAACAATGCAATTGTGTAATCGTTAGAGTACTGATTGAGTTCATTAAATATTTTCCACAAATCCTTAAACACCTGTTAGGACAAAGTTTCACATAATTATAACATCATTTAATAGTCTTTTTGTCTGCTGTGTTTTAAGAACAAGAGAGCAAGTCTCCCTCGCGTTCCGTAACGTGAACATGAAAGATTAAGTTATAGAAAAACTGCGTGGAATTCTTATGGCCCTCTGAACAGTTGTAGTTTTGTCATTTAAAAGTGCTTCTTCCAAACAGAACTTATGCTAAATAAAATTGGCACGTATTAATAGTTTTAAGCTGTTCAAACAACAGAAATTAAGTTGCCTGCCTCCCCAAATTTTCCACTGTGATCTCAATCTCCTTTTGTGAGTTCATCCAGCCACCCTGGATTGTATGATCCAATTTACGCTCCAATACATTACACATTTGAACTTGTGTTACTCATTAACCTTTGTCGCTTCTCTTCACTATGTCATTACCACAAGTTTTTATTTGACAGAAAGCACAGGTGGGTGCAAGAAAAATTAGTTCTACTTTTCCATTTTCCTGACTGATACTTATTGTCGCATGCTAATCCTTTAACCCCTGTCATGACCTCAGAACCTCTGACCCTTTTTACCATAACAAATGTAAGTAGCATCATTCAAGGCAACAATGCCTCTACACTTGGGACCCACAGCAACCAGTGTGTATACAACTAGCCATTTGTCCCTGAATTTTAAAACACATGCAGGGATACAGGCAAAGAATTTTCACTGAAATCATTAAAAAAATTCATCCTTACACAAAACGGTTGGCAACTTGTAATATATACTCTAAATATTCATATAGATATGAATTGTATAACATACTTGAATTGCTACGATGACTTTTCTAAAACGTCTACGCTTTACAGAAGATGAAATATTTTTTCAACAGCAAAAGACAGGAAATACTGCTCTGACAGTAAAGTTATCTACTGCATGCTATACCTTCTGCTTGGCCACAGAAATGTCCACACTATTATGTACAAAGAGCATAAAGTGACACGGTTCTGCAGGCATGACTGACTAATCCTGAGGATCGAGTTAGCTTTTTAAGCAAGAGTGACGTGCCCACGTTTGTGGCTGGGAAGTTAGCTCCTGAGGTAACACCAGGAAGCCTGAACCGTGGAAGACGGGGACCTGAGGCTGACGTGGATTCGACTGCTAGACTGGTGAGAACCATTAGGCAAACCTGTGGGCCCAGGACTTTCCTAGCTCTCAGATGGCTTTTTCAGGTAAACAGGAGCTCATGTGCATTGTATCTGCCCTGACTGTAGCTTTCCAGCCTTTAAGATGCTCGGCATGGGTGATGAAATGCATTATAGGAAAGTGGTAGAATTTGACACAAGGTACGCGTGATAAATACATTTTTCCAAATTCAAAAACAAAACATGAAACATAAAGCTTAGACATTATGCATGATGCATGGCAACATTTTTAAAAGAAACCCCCAGAAATACTTTTCACAGTCAGTGGTGTTTAAGTTGAAGAATACTTCAGTGGGTTGTTAATCAGTGTACTTATTTGAAACAAAGCCATCAAGTTGTATGCACGCATGAAGCCGGACATCCTTGCTCGTGAACAGTCTCAGAATCTAACCTCTTAGCTAAGAACTTAACACTGTCATTTACAGTGCTGAGGTTATAGGCACTGGGATACCTGTTTCACTTTATTAAATGTAATATATTGAGAATAGGACTGGATAACTTCTTGAACTAAGAAATAGTAAAAATATCTTACAGCAACTGTCCTAAGTTTAATGTATTGAATTAAAGTTACATCTAACCATCAGTTAATGGTAAGGAGCATGCACTATACTAAATGGAAACAATTCTGTGAGTGTATTGCATTTGTGGCTTTTATAAAATTAACAAAATGCACAAATGGTGGAGATTCAAAACCATATATGCTTGGATCACTATCATTTAACATCTCCATTCATTCTAAACAGATAAACAGGGGAGACACTTTAGAATATGTACTTGCACAAGAAGGAAGCTATGAACAAAATGAGATTTTACTTTTTTATTTTTGGAATGATTATCAGGAGTCACAAGAGATGAGAAAAATCTATGAGTTGTTCTGTAGTGTAAAAATGTTAAGTGTGATTTTAGATAAATCTTGGATATTTTATCTTGTATTTTAAAAATTTTAAGGCTTGGAAATACTGAATACTATAGTTAAACAATGAGTTACTCCCAAAGACTACTTACTCCCAAAGGCGGTTAGACCAGCTTCCTGCTGCCTAGGAGCCTCAATAAAGAGTCCTTTCATTTTAATTTTGTAACACAGTAAAATGAAACTGAACTAGGAAGAAACTTTGTCTCTACCAGAACCTTAGGAATGAGGAGTTGCCAGAGTGGATAGTCTCTAGCCACGTTAGGCTGGGCTTTCCCTCGGTTTGTAGTTGAAGCAAAAAAGCAGCCCCACTAAACATGCACCCAGACACCTGCTCCTACCTTGGTGTTGAAGTCCAGAGCGTTCTGAGATGTTTTGTACAGTTCAGGGTACTTCAACATGTTCTCTTTTCTGCACGATCTCTCAAATATTCCAAGAGTCAAGGGAGGCATTGCTGTAAACATCTAAAGTGATAAAGGGATCGTTACACCAATGAGCCAAAGGCAGGGTAAATCTTTACGTCAGAGTATTAAAACAGGAAGAACCAAGTTTGTTAAACTCACCACATTATAAAGACCTATGCACCAGCGTTCAAAGAGGATCTGTCCGGAAAAGCCATTAACAAAGGCAAACCAGATCTAGGAAGAAAACAACACCAAGCACTTAAAGAAGAACAGAAACATCAATGTATTACACAGAATCTTATTTATAATCACCAGTGAGTGCAATCATGTATCACTTTCAGGATGCTCTTGCAAATGCTTTTTCTTTACTTTCTTGAGTTTAAAGGGATCCTTTCATAAGATTTTGCTACTTAAATGAAATTGATCCTATTGTTAATTTGAAAAGAAATTAATAAGTGAATATTAATTTAAAAATTAGGTAAATTTTGTTTCTAAAACAGAATATACTCATCACTGAAGTTTTACAGCTTTAATTCCCTTTTAAAATACCTGCCAGCATGTATTAAACTTTTTATATATCATTTTAAGAGATCTTTTTTAACCATAAATTACTTGTTAATTTAGAAAATAATTTCCTCTACTAATATAATCATTAATTTCTTCTGCATTAGTTGGACTCACATTGTTTAAGACACATTCACAAGTTTTCTTGAAACCTCTTGTATAGTGTGTCATATGCTGCTTTTCCTCTTCCACAATACAAAATGTGTATTTTCTTAAGTTGTTACATATCCTTTATGATGTTACACCATATGATGTTAACCTTTACAGGTTGGATGTACTATGTTAGGCTGTTAGTTTTGCTTTTAAAAAGCATTCTAAATCAAATCTCTACACATCTATTTTCCCTTTGGATGAATTCTTTAAGTAGAATTAAGGAGTCGATGTATGTAATTTTAAACCCTTCTTGATAATTATTGCCATTAGAATAAATATAAAATTATGTAGTAAAATATTTTAAGAGCATAATGTTCTTGTATGTTTTACAGTTTTCTTCAAAATGGAAACCTTAACTTTGGAAACAAAATTAGGGGATAGTATAAAGAAGTTTTTCTCTAACATGCTTACAACATATGGTAATTTAAAGTGGTAATGAATAATACCTGTATTATTGTCTTTAAGAGAAGACCTAATAAATAATTAAAAATCAGGTTGACTTGGAAGAGCACAAAGGCTGGTCCAGCAATGGGATTACATAAACAAAACAAAAAATACCACATAAGGACAAAACCGTTAGAGGAGAGCAGTCTTGACATGTGGCTCACGTGAATTTTTGAATCAGAGTGGAAGAGACTTTGCTACACTTCACGTTTCATTTAACCTCATTATGGAAGCATGAATTGCTACAAATTCACCATTTATCAATATGTACCCAGGCTGGCCTCCCCATCAACAGGTCTGCACCCACACGGATCCTCTTCCTTTCTATAGTGGAATGGAATGATTGAACACATATAAAAACGAATGTCTGCTTCATGAGATGGAAAGGAAAACAAAACAGCGATAACACACGAAAAATAAGTCCAAATTGTGTTGGGGTTGTAACACGTATTAACAATCACAAAGGAATAGAAATCCGAGTCGAATCTGAAATTCTTACTTGGCCTGCTAAATGCTTTAACAAAAAAATTGGGACATTTGTCCTAAACAAGGACCCATATCAACTTGAAAAGAATGTTTCCCTTTCACTGGAATCCAGTCTGCTTTTCCTTGCGAGTATACACAGACAAGAAGATAAAACAGACTTTATCATTTTTGCATCTGGTATTTTTGAGATGTTAGACTTTTGAGATGTGGACCAACATGTAAACACTTATTTATGATACTTCAGGTAGTGGTTATATTTTGTTGGCGTCTGTGTACTGGTACATAGTAAGAAGCTCTTTCAGATTTCTTGGGTGGGATGGAAATATACAGAATCTTAAAACACAATTTCTGAATTATAGTTTTTCTAGTGTAGTCTGTTGGTTTGAAGAGAGCCGGGGGGATTCTGCTTATCAAATTTGCTTAACAGAAATGATTTAGCTCAAAGGTTATGCTCCTAAATGCATTTGCAGCCATCCATATTGTGTAAGTTTATGTCCATAAATCTGTGTATGGGAAAATAAAAAGGATCAGGATGTGACATGGATACATACTAACATCTCTTGATAAACATATTTATTGTGCATCACCAACACATAATAATAAATAAGGTAAAGATTTGCAAATGGGAATGGTCCCTTACCTTCACTGTATGTAACAGTTAGTATTGATTCAAAAGAACTTTAAATTTAACCTCATAAATCAATGAATAAATCTCAAATTGAAAATAAATTGCAAATAAATATGAGTTTGAAGTATGTTTTAAAATGCACAAAGTAGCGGCTTTTTGTTAGAAAAATATGAAATGCAAAGTTAACACATTCTATTTGAAAGACAGGTGAATGTCTTTAGAAATTTACTCTCTCCATTTTAGAATTTTTATATTTATAAAAATTTACAAAAATTTATATCCATTTTATATTTTAATTTTTTTAAACAAGGAAGAAATGATTTGATGCAGCTTTTCAACACACAGCTGTCCATCTTGCCACAAATACTTCAGCATTCAAGTTTATTCATTTTAAAGGAGAGAAAGTCTTTAAGAGTGAAGTAGTCTACCAGAAGGCTGGTTTCCCGTTAGTTTGAGATTTGCAGTTAAATGATATACTAAGAACATATCCCATGCTAAAGAAGACAGCTCCTAAATTACCATAAGCACATACAAGTCCCTCTCTTGACTATTTAAAGCCACGGATAAGGAGAGAAAACACAAGGCCTTCTAGGGTGGTGTGTAGATTTATTTAAATTCACAGAAAATCCATTTCCTAGCATAATTTTCTGGGAAAGTACTACTTTATTGATGTAAGTCAAGGCTTCTGAACATTAGAACCACTATATTGTTTGGGGGTCTTGGATGCAACCAATCATTTGAAAAAAAAAAGTTGCATTTTGCTAGGAAGTAGTCAATGTTTCAGAGAAATAAAATAATCTCTTTAGAAACAGCCAATAATGGAAGCAAACACCTAGAGCTGCTGCCAGGCAGTGTGTGTGAGCGCTTCACACCCCCACCTGCTCAGTCTGTGTTAACCGTAGGCCCTTACTTCACAGGAGCAGACCAGTGACGGCCCTGGCAACGCCATGTCGGGAAAGCAGTTCTGCAGATAATCTACAAAGCACACAGTGGTCAACACTACTTCTTTACTGGTAAAGAAACTTTAGACCTGCAGCTCCTGGTATTATTTTCTAAATTCCACCTCCCTGCAGAGGCGTGGCTGCTAACGCTTCACAGACACTTTCCTGATGGAGCATTTCTGCATATTAAACAGCAGCTTACAAACAGTCAATGAGTTCCTTGCTCCCACGCTTGATCAGCACAAAAACCTGAAAGGACAGGCTGGAGACTGGCAGTTGTCCTCACTAGAGACTTTCAGGGATGTGTTTTCTGTCTATTCATTCAGAGTATTGACATGAGCCATTAACATCTGCAGAACTTGTTTTCGCTGGCAAGAGTGGGGTATCTGGGAATTGATTTAAAAGGTCAATTCATTTCCAAGACAGTTGAATTATATTCACAATACAGTTCTGTAAAGTGCTAAAAGAAAAATAAAAATGAGATTTTCCAGTAAAGTTTAGAACTCACTTCCTTTTCAGTGTGTAAAGAATATGAGCAGTGTTAAATACTTCACGAAGAGGCTTGAGATTAGAATTCAAGGGAAATTTAGGGTTATTCTACCGCAAAGCACATAATTCTGGGTTTGAAATAGAGGGTGCAAGTTTATTTTATTGAGTTCAGTATAATTTATTTTCCTCATTAGCACATATATTTTGCTAACTTCACTGCTGATAATCAACATAGATTTCAAAAACACTTGTCAATCTATATTTAAAAATAGACTCATCATTTTATAAAATTAAATTTGTATAACTACATTTATTGCTGCCAGTGACTTACTATACACTATTGTTTTGAATGTGTTTTAGGATATGAAGGACATGTCATTAGAAAAGTCAGACAAACAGGGGATGACAATGAAAATAATTATTCTGAAAAAAATCACAAATTTATATATAAAACAGTTTTTTAAATCTCCTAAACTATTTTGGAAGCGTATTTTTCCCTTAAAACAGAATTTTCCCTTCATACCAAATCTAGCAGTGGTGAACAGTAAGTTCATGAAGTGTCTTTTTTATGTTTTCATGTGAATTAGGAACTAAGCTTAGTCAATACTTTAACAGGGAGAGCGGCAGTCTGACAGAGGCACAAAGAGCAGCCGAGCCAAACTCAGCCCCGAGGGAGCATGGGAGATGTGTAATCTACTAATTTATTTGTTTACAGGGTTCCTCGTCTGGTCTAACGTGGGGGATCTCATTTCCCCACAGCAAATGGCTTGGTCGTCATGTCTTTTCCGACAGATGTGCAGAAAGTCAACGGGGTTGAGGGCCAGTGGCACAGACAGGGATGCGCAGGGGAGGCCTCGGCAGATTTATGGGAGCCCGAGTAGGTTCCTGCAGGAATGGAAGGTGGAGGCCGCTCTTGACAGGCTACGGGAGCGCTTGCCACGCTCTGCAGAACCGCAAGAGGAACACGAAACTGATAACACCTCAAGTTTCATTGTTACAAATACAATGAAAGCTGCTGAGGATCTAATGGCTTAACATTTTTTAAAAAAGTAGATTAATTTATTTCTCACACGAGGTTTACCAGTGCTGTGCAGCTCGGCCTGGCCGCCACTGACAACACAAAACTCCAGGCCATGTGCAAGGGGCCTGGTTGGCGAGGCGCTGCACAAGGCAAGAGCACGTCAGGTTCCAAACACTCCGAGTGAAGTAGAGAACACAAAAAATAATAGTGTTTACAGTGATTACGTGTTGAAAATGATAATGTGTTATTTTTAATTAATAAAATAGGGTATTAAAATCAATCCAGGTTTAATTTTAGCATTAGTTTTGCTAATTTTAAGAATTATACATGTGGGCTGGAGATTTAGCTCAGTGGTTCCAGCGCCTGCCTAGCAAGCGCAAGGTCCCTGGTTTGATCCCCAGTAATCACATACAACAATACCGGGTGTGCTGGCTCATGCCCACCGGCAATTAGTACCACATACCACAAATGCTGGGTTTGGTGGCTCAAACCTGTAATCCCAGCACTCAGGAGGCAGAGACAGGAGGACTGCTGAGTTTGAGGCTTGCCTGGGCTATATAGTGAGCTCAGGGCCAGCCTGAACTACAAGGCGAGACCCTGTCTCAAAAAAAAAAAAAAAAGAATTACACATGTGCCTTTTGTTGATGGCAACCTCCTGACAGGAACTGTGCTTGATTTACTTCCTGGCTGCTGCACTCATCCTGGTGCCTGGCATCTAGCAGGTGCTGCAGAAATACTTGTACAACAAAATGCATCTTTTGTAAAAGTCATACTCCAAACCTGGTTTGCATTTTTAAAGTGACAGTATATTTGACACATGAATAGGACCACAGAGCTCACCACCTAGACACAGGAATGAAATATTCTGATATATTTTGGACAAATTCCCTATTTTACTTTTCTTCTTCTCTCTTATTTTTGACTTGAATATTTGATTTTTGTATCACTCAGGGATCATTACTTTTCTTTTTAAAAATAGAATTCCATATGCTCATCATCCTTCAAGACTGCATTGTTTTCTCTCTTATGTTTTGGGCTTTGTAAAGTACAGCTTATGGTCTTTTAAAAATTAAAACCTTACATCATGAGCAATTCTAACATTTCTACCAAGACAATATAACATTTTAAGCCAGAATTTAAACATTAATTATTCTCTATCGCTGGTAACATTTTTGTTTTAACATGATAAGAAGTTATAAAAGCTGAGTTAATAAAGTCTTAATGAAAACAATGAGAAAAATATCTTCATCAAACTTTCTTTAAACATGTATGCAAGTGACAGGATCTGAAACTGAATCTAGTACCTCAATGATATACAGGACGATATTCTTGTAGAAGCAGTACAGGATGCACTTAGAGACTCTGTTATAGTTCCAGGCACCATGAACCATCAATAAATTCTTCAAATACTTGAACTAAAAGAAGAAAGGGGAAAATTAGGATTTTCCTCTTCACAGCGCTGGCCGACGGAGAGGAGCAGAGGCACGTGCTGCAGCAGGGCCGCTCTACCTGAGCGATGGAGTAGTCCGAAGAATTGGCTGCCTGCAAGCCTTCGTTGCCACTTATCCCCACGCCCACGTGGGCCGTCTGGATCATGCTGACGTCATTCGCTCCATCACCAATCGCAAGCGTTATGACTTTGACTTGTTTCTTAACCATCTCGACAACTTCAGACTTTTGCAGGGGAGAAACCCTTCAAAATTAGAACACGTTATCCATTAGCTCTGGCTTCTGAGAAAAGAAAATTTGAAATGCCACGGTTTTGAAGGATAAAATAAAAGGTACGAATCAATAGTTCACTCAAAGTGGATGAAGAATCATCGTGGAAGTCTCTAGTTTAAAAATGCTGTATTAAGGAAAATAAAATGTCTTGGAAGCAAATCTTTAGTAATGGTAGAAGATATGATGCTTTTTAACACTATTACTAGAATGTTTAGTTTGCATTAATTTGTTGAAAAAAGGTCTATGTTCAGAAGTTCTATTACTTTCCAACAAATAACAGCAAACAATTATTTACTTGGAAATTAAAGAGGTCATAAAAGCTATTAAAGGGTAAACAGAATACTAATTAAGTCCTACACGGTACCTAGAAAATAAAAGTTTTGAGCTCCTGAAAGCTGGTCTTAGATAGTGTACTAATTGCTTAAAAATAACTTAAAAATACTACTTAAATAATGGTTGGCCTGGGTATCTAGCTCAGTTGTGCGGCACCTGCCTGGCAGGTGCAAGGGCCCTGAGTTTTATTCCTGATACAAAAAAAATTAGTAAATTAATGGTAGGAAGTTGCCCGATCTTTTGACCTGTTCTCACCGCTGTTAATTTAAACCACAGTAAATGCACAGCTTGCTATAGTTCATGAGCATCACTTTCTTCCAAAGCCACTAATACTCATGTGGCCATCAAGCAATGTTTTATGTAAATGTGGATCAGGAATCGAAGACATCACCATCAATACTGAAATCATATTTAATGTTAAATTAGGAATAACTTTCATAGGGCTTTAAAAGTCACTTAAGAAGTAAATACCAAAATAACAACAGAAGAATTTCAAGACAGAGCATATCAATGCAATTATTATCCCTATTGTTTTGGAAATTACAAAGGCAGGAAGATTACACAATGAATTGGTTCAGCCAACGATTAAGACAATAATTAAACAGTAAGAAACAACTGACACACAAAGTGTTAATGGACAAAAAAAAAAAAAATGTCAGAGCTAAATTCCTTATCAACGTGAGGTGACACAGGTGTCCACTATCTGCTGAGACATGTGACAAAGCATTTATCATTCTATTTTAAAATAAAAATCATCACTATAAAAGAATCTTTGCACATTTTCCTATCTGTGTAGGAAAAATTCCTCGCAGTGGCTACTCTGTGCAAATATGTCCCCGTGAGGGGCCCCCAATCTCCGTAGAATGAAATTAGCTACAGCAACTCTGGCTATCATTCCACGTTGGAGAAATACTGCATGAGCCTATGAGTAGCTTGCAAACCAGGCTTCTCTTGCACTCTTAGTGGCTGATCCAGAGGACGTACTCGATCAACTGTTGCTGTATGATAGAATTATTTTTAATTTTTTTCTTTGGATTTCCTTTCACAGTCTGGCAACGGTACAAAATGACACAACTGTGAAGTCAGCAAGGGAATGAATGAGTACCAGGCTATTAATGGCCTATTTCACTGTTAGCCTCCATTTTTCTTTGAAGCAATTTTCTTTTAATCCTCACATTTTATTCAATTTTTCTTAACAGGCTGATATACATTGATAGACCTGCTGGCTCTAGGCCAATGTTTTAAGCACAGACTATAGCTGACGCTCAGTGAATGTCGGGAAGGAACATTCCCCAAGACCTGTTCTAGAGAGCAGATGGGAAATGTGCAGGAACAGAGAAAAGCATTGGAACACATTTATCAGATTCCCTCGTGCAGGCCCAGAGTGTAAACACACCATGGAGTCACCCCATGGAGCCCCTGGAGCTCGGACCTGGGCTCAGTTTTCATGAACTGAACCCGCACGGTGAGCTAATATTAGCAATCTGAGGCTGCATCAGAAGAGTCGGGCTAAACTTTGTTTTTCTTCTTTATGGTGATTGCAAGCCATCATTTTTTTTTCTTGCTTGCCGCTCAGTCTTTAACAACGACAATTAAAAGTAGCTGTGGATGTCCACGCAATTGTAAGTAGACAGCCAACTCTGGCGAAAGCAAAGAGTAGGACTACTCTTGGCAAGAACAATAGCTATTAAATAAAAGATGACAATACAGTGAGATGCATCGCTCACGGCCTACTGTACCGCTCACAAGGGGATCTGGTGCCATTACCAAACTGAAAGGAAACATCTGCCTTAGAAGAAAACTCAAGGAACAGAGAAAGTCCTCATTTCTGATGAGTCTGCACTAAAAGCTGGTTGCTAAACAAAGAAGTTGGGCTTCAGTGGGAATTCAACAAAAATAAAATATGTATTCATAGAACATTTAAGTCAAAATATGAATGTACAAACCTGTGATGTAGGACAAAGAACCTCACGCTGCATGAAGTTTGCTGGCTGAAATTCTGCCTATTTTTGTTGAAGGAACTTAATTTATGAGGGACAATGCACGGTTTGTTTCACTAAAGTGGAAATCAGCATGTAATAATTCTTTGCACCCCAGTTTACAGTTATCTTATGCACCAAATTTCAACAGCAAATGTTTCTAGCAATTCAAAATCTTTCTAGACCATTTGCAAAGGTTAATCTTGACTGTCAACTGACTTGAGAAACATCCCAGAAATTAGAAATCACACTTCTGGGGGGCCGTGTCTGTTCCCAGAGGGGACTGGCATACGGGACAGACAGCTACTGAGGGCACAGACAGCTACCCTGAATATGGGTGGCACCACCCAGCAGGCTGGGAACCCGGGTGCGATGGAAGTGGAGGGAGGAAAGCTGCCAGTACGTGTCCTCTTGCTTTCTGCTTCCTGGCTGACACGAGATGAATGGCTTTGCTCCCCTACGTTCTCCCTCCGTGATGTTCTGCCTCACCCAGGCCATAGCGAAGGGGCCAGCAGACCGTGTACTGAAAACTCTGAGCCTGTGAGCCAAAAGACATCTTTCCTTCTTGAAGTTATTACTCTCAGATATTTTGACAAGGCTAAGATACCATCATGACTGGTCTTTCTAGCAACCACTTTCACTAGGTTATTTCAATGACTTCAAAGGATTTAATTAACGGTGACTACTTTAAGAAGCATCACAGGAAGAAGCGTGTATGGGTTGAGCACCAGGCAGAAAGCACCAAAACAACTCAATGAATCAAAAGTGCAAGAGCTCGCTGTGGAATTCAGGCTCTGGGCAGAGGGTTCCAGGGGGCACCTGGCAGCGGGCTCAGGGAGAGAGAGAATATGCTGTAAGGAGATTCAGGTTCATTATACCGAAGTCAGTTAAAAAGAACTTCTTCAATGTGAGTATTCCTAATCAGAAAATTCAAAATCCAGCATGTTCTAAGGTCTGAAATTTTTGAATGCCGACATGAAGCTACCATTAGAAAATTCCACACTTGATGTCATGTGATGAATCAGAATCAAAACACAGGTGCACTAAACATACTGTGTATTTAGGAATACACTATTTAGGAAGATGAGATAGGAAGACTGCAAGTTCAAGGGCAGGATAGGCCACTTAGTGGAACCATGTCTCCAAACAAAAGGATTCAGGATGTAGCCCACGGGTAGAGTGCTCATCTAACATGTGTGAGGCCCTTACATTCAATTCCTAAGGCTGCAAACAAAACAACAACAATAAAAAAACCCCAGAAACACCAAAAAAAAAAAAAAAAGCAAATTTAGGTGACTTATGCATATCTGATACTTAAATGAATTTTATGTTTAGTCTTGATGCTACTCCCAAGACATCTCATTACATAAGCAAATATTCCAAAATCTGAAAAAAAAATCCAAAATATAAATCTCTTCTGGCCTCCACCATTTTGGATAATGGATACTCAACCTGCACTGTATTCAAAGCATCCATTAAAAAAAAAATGACCCTTACCACAGAGAGGTGACGATGAAGCAAAACAAAAACGTATTAAATAATTAAAGGTGAGCATAACATAAAGCTATCTGGTTGTCAGCGCTCAGTGATGACAGAAGATGTAGAGACAAGCCGGGCTGTGACAGTGTCTGGGACAAGCGAGGACTGGCCGCGGCCTAGACAGGGGAAGGGAGCTCACTGCAGGTGAAGGGAACAGCGCGTTCGAATTTCTGAAAACACAGTCAAACTTCCAGAACACACTCCTTCCTCTGCTGTGTTTCCCCCTTTTAAAAGGCTACTATTATGCTCATCAGTTTGTTTACTTTGACTTTTGTACAGTTCTTTCTGCATCTGCACCGTTTCTATAGTAAACCAGAAAATTAATCCTTCCCAATAGTCTCAAAAGCCACATGTCCCTGGTTGAGCATAGCTAAGATTTAAACTTTCCAGATACCAACGGTTCTCTTCCCCTGTTGCGCTTTCCTTTTCTGAGAGACGAGGGAGGCCCTTTAGAAAAGAACTGCGTATCTGCTATGTGCCATAAAGGCTTGTTTTTCTTCCCGACGGCCCCACAAATAGAGGGCGGCCCTTGGGCCGCAACCCGGGAGCACGCAAGTGCAATGTGCTTTTCACATACTTGTCTGGCTGCAGTTTCTGCACATGTTATTCATTATTTTTCTTATTTGCTTATGTAGTAACTCTCGTGCTTGTGAACATTAGATCAGAGCCCTGGAAACTTTTACCATTGAAGCTAAGAAGTATATAGGTGGTCCACCTTATATGAGGCTTGTTTGGCACTCTTTTAATGGGATTAGCTAAATGAATCGCCTTTCTGAATGGGATATGAGTGAAGGTCTTCTGTACAAGTATATGCACAGACATGTAATAAAGAATAATGTGAGGGACTGTTTATAGGTAGCCAAAGACTTATACAACACTCAAAAGTAATAATATTATCTTATTGGTACAAAAATATATATATATATATATATTTCACTAGATTATATATATTATACACACACATATGGGTATATAGATATGGGTGAAGTTTTTTAGGTTATTACTCTAAAACACAACCCAGTTAAATTACTATATTCTTTTTGGCTACCTATAAAAAGGGAAAAATTTAAGAACATGAAGGAATATAATATTTCTTAATTATCCTGAAGTGTTTTATGGAGTAACCAATTCCTAGTAACTACTAAGTTTGGAGTCTGCTTCTGGAGACTACTTAGAGCTCAAGATCTGCTGAACTTTCTTTTTGCAGCCAACTTCTTAGAGTTTCTCCTATGAATACCAGTCTATCCCCATTGAGTCATATCCTGCTAACAAAGAAATTGCAAGAAAAAGAAAAATTGAACTTACAAGATCTTGAATCTTTTTGAACTAAAATTTATTAGGTTGATTTATAAGGTTTTAAAGTGAGAAGGCATTAAAATATGGCAAAAAAATCTGTTACATATACCCAAAATGCATAAATACCAGAACTTTGTTAGAACTCATCATGAATGTGTTACTGGAATGAAAACAGCATCTTACATAGCAAATCCTAAATGTGATACTTAGCATATGGTACATAATGAAACATTCAACCACTTCTAGGTTAGAGAACTGTACTATTCAAATAACCAACGAGTGGGCACTCTCCTGCTTTCCAAAACCAACATCTGTTGATATCCTAGGTAGTCACAGGCATTAAAGAAACCTTACACTATAGGGACTGAGTCTACAGAAAAAAATACTGACAGCTTTTCTATAGGGAAAAGGAAAAGCAACTTTAAAAAGCCTTTCTTCAGTGCATTTTAAGTAGAAATTTCTCTTTTGTGGAATTTATGTTATGTAGGTAAACTAATGACTATGTAGGTAATCAATTATAATGGTTTGGATATTTTAAATAGTTACTGTTCATATCAGTAGTGTATATGCACAGGCATTCTGATTTCCTAACTGGCAAATATAACTTAAAAAAGACACAAAGAGAAAACTAGTAGGAGACACTTTATTGTAGTGTCTATCAGAGAACACAGTCGGTCCACGATGCTGACGCTTATTTTCTTTAAAAAAAAAAAAAACATCTAGTCATGCTGTGCACATAGTACACAGCTGATATATAAAAGGTAGCAGAACTGGAGAGATAGAATTTTTATAAGAAGAGAAAATCATCTCATTTTCCAATGATAGCTATCATTGATTGTAACTTGCTCATTTTGACAGTTTGCCGTTAGTAAGCAATCTATTTAACCTAATGCAGGAACTGTGCAAAGTATACTGGATATTCCAGGCTTTTATTCATGGGTAGGAATGACAGGTAAAAAAAATTATTAGGTGGAGAAGGAAACACCTACTTCTTCAAGGAAAAGTAGATACATTCAGAAGGGACTAGAACTAGACGGCAGGGTGCCTTTGGATGTCAGGACTGGAAAGTTTTTTTTTTTTTCTGAGACGGGGTCTCACTTTGTAGTTCAAGCTGGCCCTGAGCTCACTATGTAGCCCAGGCAAGCCTCGAACTCAGCAATCCTTCTGTCTCTGCCTCCTGAGTGCTGGGATTACAGGCGTGAGCCACCACGCCCAGCAGGACTGGAAAGTTTTAATGACACAGCTAGCTCTAAGCAACAGAAGAACATGGTAGAAACATTAATTTGGATTGTTCAAAAGACATATATCTCTATATATGGTAAATAGAGAAATGGATGTCTGAATTTGACCTATAACAAGGCCATGAAACTAACAAGAGGGGACACTAGGTTGGGAGATGGCTCTAAATAAAAGTAGTTTCGAAGATGACTCTGGTGTGGTCTTACACAGGAAAGGCAAGAAGCTATGGTGGAAATGCCTCAGGGAAGTTCCAGACGCTTGTGTGGCAGGAAACTAGTGCACTCACCAGGGGCATCAGTGACGTATGTTGACGGGGTGCAGAGCTGGCACCGGCCTTCAGGTGTCACCCATCCACATAGCACTTGATCCAGATTTAGTGATTTGATGGTGTGTGTGTAGGTGTGTGTGTGTGCATGCACACGTGTGCACATGTGCATGTGTGTGTGTGTAAGAATGTGAGGAGAAGAAAGAAGGATACCTCAGGACCTTCTCATTGCCCCTAATGAGGGTTAATTGAAGGACTTTTATTGAGTGACTGTCCCAAGAACTGAATTTTAAGAACTTATACTTGCTCCATGAAGGATTCCTCTCCTCTTGGGGAATGTTGCCTGGAACCATCTCATCTTTGTGTATCAACTTAAAACCTGTGAGACACCTCTTTCTTGTCTCAGACTGTGAGATATTTTAGTTCTTAAAGCCATCATATTCCTAGAATGCGGTTTTCTTCTCCCCTGCTCTACACCCTATAGCGGCTGAAAAGTCATGCCTATCTTTCCTATCTGGCTTTGACTTTTGGAACACTGGCATGGCTCAAAACACAGCCTCTCTTTACCGGGCCTGACGTGGGGACAACGCAGAGGGCTTTATCAAGATGACTGTTGTCACTGGACCCCACTGTGTGTTCATGGAGAAGCATCTAAAGGAAGTTATCTCACCCTTTCCCACACAGTGAGGCCAAGGCACATTAAAGAGCTGTCACAGGCTTGAGACCACGCCTTAGCAAATCAGAAGGGAAGAAGGAAGGAAAGCCATCTGTTCGCTGGATCTTATTTGACCAGAGAATATGTGACAGTGTTGGTTTGCTGGTTCACCCAAGCTTTAGGGAAGCCTTCGTGGACAGCTATTGAGCTCTGTCTCGAAAACTGCTGAAAAGAATCATCAAAGTTTGACTCAACTGTAGGAGATAAATACTCATATTCCACGTAAAGTATAAAACAAAAAAAGATTTAATTGAATGAGATTAACTGAAGAAGCAAGATGACATAAGCCAAGATAAAATATCCTTGGGAGACTCATAACTAAAGGGAGCACGAAGGGGCTGCTGAGGTGCCGATCATGTCTGGGCGAGGAGTGTGCAATTTATAACACTTGCTGAATGTACACGGGTGCTCTATGTACTGTTTTATCTGAATTATGTTTCTGTAATTCTGATAGCAGCGCGGGGACGTGTGTACGTGTGTGTGGGGTCTGAGTGATCTAGAGATTTACTCAACCAGGGCTAAACCTGAAACTAGATAATATTGAAGAACAGCGGAATTCTGTAACACTTGGATTTCTCATATATTTTTTAGCCACTTTGCTGCCAGATAGAGACTTCTCTGGTGCGGCACACAGGCACTGGCTACTACACAGTTTTCTTTAAAAGACCTCAACAGAGATGGGACAAAAAAAGAGATGGGCAGGTCTGAGAAGGTGGCTATGTTAAAGGAAAACATAGGTATTTTATTAAATTATAAAATTTATTCACTGTGTCCTCCTTTAGCTGTACTTGTATGAAAGAATTATTCTTTCAACATTTCCCACATTTCTTCAGATTTTCTTGGATGCAAGTGTAGGGTTGACATTCATTAACAGTTTGTAAGTCTTTTCAAAGCCAAACATCTGCTTGGCATCTAATGGTGTTCACAATTTTTTTTTTATTAAAGGAATGTCTGTTGAGCATTTATTAGCTTCATTTGTGCTTTATGACTACCTTTGGAGGAGAAAATTTATTTAGAAAAGCTTTAAAGCTGAGACAACCCCAAAATACTCAAGAAGGAGATATATCTTGGTCCTTTATTGAATGTGCTCATGGAAGGACAGGAAATATTCAGTGTTTCTTTGCATCTCTCCTTGGAGGACTCCTTGATTGGAGTGGGGTGAAAGGTTTTGCCTGGAATGCCACTCCCAAGTGACAATGCTCTCTGAAGTCAAGTGTTTTAGTTATTAAAAAAATATATGTATATATGCTGTAGGAAAAAATGGCCTAGAAAGGGATTAAACTTTGATTAGAGATGTTGCAAGTAGGGAAAAATGCTTACTTCAGTTTAACTTCTGCTTTTCAGAAGACATGAGTACATAAATTATGCAGAAGAACGGTGATTACTAGACAGTCTAAAAGCTGGAGGCTTTAAGCCAATTTTCAACCAACTGTCGCAAAGCATAAGTTTCAAAATGTGTTTAAACTACACTGACAAGTTCAGAAAAAAATGTAAAATTCTTTGAGAGGCCGAGTTCTGTGAACTGATGAGAACCCTAGGAGCTATTTGACGCACAGCGATACCTCACCGCAGCATTCCCAATCTGCTGAAGGGAATATTAAAAGAGTCAGAACAGCTGCTTTCCAGAGGAAGCAGATCTCAGCAGTGGAAAGGCCTTTCTAGCGCAGAACAGTCAACTGAAGTAGAGTTCATCCAGAACCTGCAGGGGAGATGGTTGGTCTTCTGACCCAGATGCTTCCTAGCTTGTGCGTTTTGATCTTTCTGTCTCAGGACAGCTCCACTCTTACCTGCTGAAGACATCCAGGTGCCCTGGAGGACTGCTATCAATGCCATATTCTGTGCCCTTCACTTTACAGGTGATGAAACCAAGGCCAGAGAGAATCCATTAGGATCCAGAATATCAGTGAGGTGGAGCTAGAATGGGCACTGCCTGAATGCCTCGCTAAAAATGCAAGGCCTCAGCACAGTAAGGCATTGGTAACTGAGGCCAGACATTATTTGCCTAGAACCTCAGTAGATCTTGATGTCAGCCATGCTAAGAGTTTTTCATCTGTCCTACAGCAAAAGTTTTCTCCTTACCCCATCCATGGAGTTTTAGGAGCCTGGAAAAGCCCTAAAATGGCACATATGATCCTGCCTGTTTGTTTGCCTGAGTACTGCTTCTGGAGGACCCCAGGCCTCCAACTTGTTCTTTAAAAGTATCTGTGATTACGGAAACAAAGATATTGTAAATAAGGAGGAGGAGGGTTGAAAAGAGGGGACAGAAATGGAGGAAAATAGAAAAATCAAGATATATCACATAAGGCCAGAGATTTAGTTTAGCAGCACTGGGCCTGCCTGGCAAGTGCGAGGTCCCGAGTACGATCCCTGGTAGTAAGAAAAAAAAAGATATATCATGTTCAAGTACAATTTCCCCATGATGAGTACGATCATTAGGCATGTCTAAATTGTGCCAAAAATGTAAAAAGAGCATCTGTGATCACACCAAGTAAGAATCAGAGGGAGGAAAGGAAAGGGAAAACCTCCCTGAAGGGATGCGTCTGCTGGCTCCCAAGAGCACTTACAGAAGCTACCTTCAAACCAGATGCATGTTTCCTATTAAATGACTTGAGTTACACAGGTAAATATGCACAACTGTGAAAACAAAGGCTACACAGTGTCTGTGTACATAGTAGACTGATAAAGATTATATTCTTAAAAAAGATTGAGGTAAAACACGCAACCTACATTGTGTAAACCCAAACCAGGACTCCAAAGCCCTGAGTAATTTTGAGATGGGGATTAGTTCTGTCTCTTGGACATTCCCTTCAGAAAACTGTGGTAAGTGGGGGCATCATGGCGACTGACAGAGAACAATTACTTCTTTGAATTCAGGCAGAGACTCCTGAGGGAAGAAGCTCATCTTTATAACTAGGTCAACTAGACAAACACTGAAAACTGCCTCCGTCCCTGGGCACTGATAATGTCAGGAAGAAAAGTGGCTGATACAATCCTGAAGATGGAATGAATGTGGGGAGACTTATTACCACTATAGGGGGAACTTCCCTGCTGCTTCCACTCTGGCCCGTGGCCACAGAGAAGATGGTGGAGGAAGATCTGACTCTGAATTATCTCCACGAGTGTGGATTGACAAGCAACAGCTTGGAAAGTAGTTTAAATTTGAGGGACAACCTCAGAAAGCCAGCATGAACACAAACGAATTTGGGAAACAGTACTACACTATGCTGTGAAATAATATTCAGTATTTATCTGAAGCATCTATATTATAATGGAATCAAATGGAGAATTTCCTGGGGCTGGAAGATTGTAATCATCTGAGAAATCAGGAGTGACACGGGGGTCTAATTGCCAGGAATGATACACAGCCTAGCCCACCTATTCCGAGGGCGCGGTGGCAGCACTCTCACGGAAACGGCACCGGGAGGTCAGTACGTGCAGTGACAGGATGGTCTGCGCCAACAGCTCACAAGAGGAACAAGGCCAAGAGACAGGAGTCTGGCAGGGGCACTCAGGTAATTATGGGCTTAGACCAATTCTCAAAGCCAGGCCGGAAGCTGAACCCACAATCCTTATGGGAACACAGAGTATGAAGGTAATTAGAAGAAAAAAGCTGGGGAAAGATATTTAACTTACAAAGAAAAAAAAAAAAAGCAAATCTTAAAACTCTAAATAAAACTCCCGTGTCTGCTGAGGGACCTGGAAGGTCCTCAAACATGCGTAAAACAGGACCGAGGAAGGAAGGGGCCACACACGTCTTCTGAGCTCAGATGCGGGCCGAGCTGCACGCGCAGGCCAGGGTGTCGGTCCCTCCTGGGCCCTGGGCTGGGAGAGCCCTGAGTGAGGTCTGTGTGGCTCGCGAGCATCCAGGGCAACGATCTCGGAGGGGATTTTGTAAGCGCAAAACATATTTCTGCTCCCTTGACTCTGCTTTCTAGTTTTCTTCTCCCTCTGCTATTGTTTAATTCTGTGGTTCAACTGTTTTGAAGAATGGTGGGAAGCACTGCGTTAAGCAATGCTCTAAGAATGAAGCTCAGCTGCAAGGGCTGCATCAGAAAGACGGGCCTCCCACATCTTTCTAACCCGTTGTAATTCCGATTCAAACAAAAGACAGATACAAGAGGGAGAGTAGGCGGCCAGCCGCGCTCCTCTCTGTCTCTGTGGTGTCTGTGCCCGGCGTGCAGCAGGCCCACTGCAGATGGTCACTCAAGCAAACTGGCCACCTTATCTAGACAGCGCTGTCTCCTGCTCTGTGTTCTGTTTCCAAGTAGAGGCTGACAGTCATAACACTCGTGTGCTTCTGAGCCATCTTTCGTTGATCCTTATGAACCCATTAGTGAAAGTGATTAAGAGGCCAAATCTGGCACGGAATTATCCTGATGGAAGAGTGTCAGAGCTGAACATTAGTAAGGCCTTGTCAAGATACTAGCAAGGGACCCAGAAGTCACTGGAAAGCAGATGTTAAAAAGCATGAAGATACCCAAGTAAAAGAACTGGACTCATTTCCAACTCTTTCTTCATGATTAAGCAAAGAGCCTGATTGCCACTAACATTAAACATCTGTACAATATATTGTTCAAGAACTTTATAGAAGTATTACTTATTAATAATGCAGAGGAGAAAACAGATTACATGGGTAAAATAGTTAGATTCTAAGGAGTAATAGGTGACTTTTAATTCTCTCAGCATGATATAATTTTATAGGCCTAAACGATGCTTATGCAGAATACTTAGTATGGTTTAGATTGTATTTCAGAAAGTATATGTCAACTGAAATTTGGGAAATATCTACAAGGTATAGATAAGTTCAGAGACAACTTCATAGTTAAATGAATAAATCCAGACAAAAACAGGTTTCAAAAACGTAACATTCTTAATGCCGGGCTTGGTAGCTCAAGCCTGTAATCCCAGCAGTCAGGAGGCAGAGACAGGAGGATTGCTGGGTTCCAGGCTTGCCTGGGCTACATAGTGAGCTCAAGGCCAGCCTGGACTACAAAGCAAGACCCTGTCTCAAAAAACCACATTCTTTTAATAGTTAACACAGTTTTAAAAAATAATTAAAGCTAATGGACACCCCACCTCAGATTGGATATTACACGTAGGACTTTCACACTCATCACATCCCCAGCCCTTTTGTTTTGTTCATTTTTATTTTGAGATAAGGTCTAAGTTGTCGAGACTGCACTTGAACTTGGGATCTTTTTGCACCATCCTCCCAGAAGGCTACGATTACAGCTATGTATCACACAAAGGGAACAGTTTTAAAGGACATGTTAAAAGCATAGATTCTGAAAAGTTTTTCTAAAAATTCTGCTAACATTTTTGTCTCCCAGGAAAGAGAAGCAATATGAGAAAGTATTGGCTTAGACCCAGTCTCACCAGCTGGTAAGATTCAATAAGCAGATGACAGGGGAAAATCCTTAGGTTTCATGGTGATTAGAGTGGAGGAGACTGGGCATCATCATGGACATACTTCAGATTTTCAGAGGATATAGTTTAAACAGTTTGGATAAAGAGATGGGAAAGAGTCCCTGACAAAAAACTCAGGCAGGATTGGAGCTAAGTAGTTTACAAAATGTAGCTTTATAGACTATATACAGATAACCTGAGCAGATTTTAATTTAGGATATAGGTGATAATATAAATCATGGAGTAAAGACTGCATAGTCAGTAAATAGCTTTGTGAACTATTTCTGGTTATCTGGAAAAAGTCTCAGTTTACCTCTCTTACTGTGCCATCCCCCAAAATGATCCCTAGCCCTAGGGTCAAAGATTTAAGTATTGAAAACAATCCCTACAGAAATAACTCAAGATGGAACAAAGTAGATTTTGTTTGGTGCTGTGGATTGAGCCTCGGGCTTTGCACATGCTAAACTTCCTTTAGCAGAGACATATCACCAACCCAATAATTGATGTGAAATACATATAATGGCAAGAACCTGTGGGTTCAAATTACAAACAATATGTACTAATGATCCTAAGGATTAAAACCAAGAACAAAAATCTGTGAACAAATCCTGCCCTAGTTTGTGAACCTCAGGTCTTGAGTGAATTAATTAAAGAATATAACATTTGCAAATACTAGACAGGATAGCTTCATGGAACATTGAAAGCCTGGAACTGGGGATCAAATCACTTCTTTACCTGCAGCAAATGACAGCTTTGCATGACAAAGCTAAGTCCAGGAAATACTGTCGGACTCCAAAGGTTAAGGCGTACTTCAGGGTTTTCCCATCAATTATAAGGGCAAAATCATTCTCTTTCCGAAGAGCATCCCCGAGAACAGTACAGTGCCGACTGAGAGTTTCCCTTGTTCCCTGGAACAGGAAGCAAAATGTTCATCAGCGTTTACTCCACTTATTCCTTCAGAATGTTTGGCAGTTACATTTCTTAATTTTAGTCTTTTACATCTTTCATTACTTTCACAGACCTTCACTGGCTTGGTTCTTAAAATAGTCCCTTAGCGGAGACTGGACAAAGGTTATCAGAAAAACCTCTGTGGAAATGACGCATCTGTTCGCAGCCAGGCTGGGACTGGACCGCAAGTTCCTATTCCTCAGCAGACTGAGGACTTTGCTCATTACTCTAACCATAATCACAATACTGCAAAGGTATTTTCAGTAAATTACCTTGTATATAAAAAAACTCTAGAATTTATGAACTAGTCAAAATTGGTTTGCCATGAACCAAGGGGAAAAGTTGGGGAGTATAATTTAAATAATTTATGGGTATTCCCTCAAAGGCACTCAGCGCTATTGAAACTGAATTCTCAGGAACCTGGAGGAGGAAATGCGGGATTTGTAATCTCTTGCCACTTCAGGAATTGGCTTCTCTAACTTTAATCATGGTTTCGAGGTGCTGTATTTTAGTGAGGGACGGTGACATGAGCCTTGGTAATCTTGATGGGCCAAAGAAAAGAAGCACTTCCATCAATGAAGAGTTCACTTTTGGGCACAATAGAAACCTTCAGTGTAAGGACAGCTTTGTTCACTACCGATCTACAGGAGGAATGAATTAGTCTCCCCCCAAGCATTGCTTTCCCAGCTCTTCAAAAAGGAAAATGCTTCATGATATTTAGTTTTTCATCCAAAATTCTATAGACTCTTCCTAGAGGCACCGACTGCCTGTCTCACAGAGCCCTAGCATTGTGAGGAGACATGACAAAGGCTCTGCACCCCGGAATCCAGAGGGCGTCTCCCCTCTTACTAGACTTTGTTCTGATGGTTCATCTTCCAGTTACTTGTATAATAAATATATATATAATACAACAGCTATGATAAATATATAATATACTTATAATTTTATTATATTCATAGTAGATATAGTAATTGTTTTAATTAAAGGTTATAGTACAGTCATTTCACAACTATTTCACAAAGGGGGAATCAGAGCCATAGTAATTAAAATTTTATAAGGGGGATTTTTTTGAAGGTACTTCTGTTTTTGAGTTTGGATATAGTTCAGACTGTGTCCCAGAATCTCAGAACCTGTGTGTCACATTGTACCAGAAAGTAAGGACATCCCATCTTCCTAATCCTGGAACTTATCTAAGGAGTCTCCCTGTTCCCCGTTACCCACGGTGACGTGAAGGACCACCACGTCACAAAGTTCTCTACAAAATGTTCTATTTGCACTTCGCGTCTGGAGCAAGAAGGCCCTTTCATTTACAGGCTTCAGCCTTCTATCTCCTACCAGAAAAGGAGCTGAAAATGTTTGTAAAATTCTGCAAGCCAAACTTACTAATAACAATCTAGAACACAGTGACCAGAAGTGTTTTCAAAACACAACTGATACAGATTGAACGAACAAGTAAGTGAGTCACTAAACTGATAAAAATGTAGGAAAATAATATTTAGCAAGTATCTGTCCCAGGTGGAGTTTGAAGGGCTCTATGTGTGCATGTGAAGTTTTATTAAACACTCACTTCCACCCTATTCAGCAGATTAGGAAGACAAGACAGTGTTAGGTTTCCTACTTGAGGATATATTTCTACTGTTATATAAGCAAATTCAGACTAAAATTTCCTTGCACTTATCTTTTTCTAGTCCAAAGAGTCAAACATCCAAAGTTCTGGACAGAGCGCATCACACACACAATGCCCACATAATAAAGATGTAGAAGAACCCCCCAATACATTTAGCTATTTGATCTTTGACAAAGTCAAAAAACATACACTGGAGGAAAGACAGCCTCTTTAACAAATGATGCTGGAGAAACTGGCTATCTACACACAGAGTATTGAGTAGACTCGTGTCTTTCTTCATGTACTAAGCTAAAATCAAAAATGGATTGAAGATCTAAATATTAAAACAGAAATACTTAACCTACTAGAAGATAAAATAGGCAAAACTCTTGAAGTCATATTGTAGGCAAGGATTTTCTGAACGGAAGTCAAACTGCACAAGAAATAACAGTAAGAACCAACAAATGGGATCATGTCAAATTAAAAACCTTCTGCATAATAAAGAAAAAGATCAACAGAGCGAAGAAACAACCTACAGAATGGGGAAAAAATTTCTGACAGCTATTCCTCAGACAGAGGATTAATATCCAGAATATATATAAAAACTCATAAAAGTTAAAACCTCCCCAAATAAGATGCAATAAAAAAAGTCATCTGAAATGAACAGGCATTTCTCAGAAGAAGAAATACAAATGGCCAATGAAGATATTAAAAAAAAGGTTTAACACCTCTGGCCATTAGAGAAAGGCAAATTAAAACAACGCTAAGATTTCATCTGATGCCACAAAGAATGGCAGTCATCAAGAAATCAAATAATAACAAATGCTGGTGCAGCGGGAGTGAAAAAGGGACCCTTCTACCCTGTTGGTGGGAATGTAAAGGAGCACATCCATTATGGAAATTAATATGGAGATTCCTTAAAAACTAAAACCAGAAATTAATTTGACTCAGGTATTCTCTTTCTAAGTATCCTCCCAGAAGAGCTAAAGACATCCTATTACAGTTATACACGCATATCTGTTTTATAGCAACACAACTCATAAGCTTGGAAGCACCTTATATATCCATGAACAGACAAATGGATAAAGAAAATGTGGTGTCTGGACATAACGAAATACTATTCGGCTATAATGAAGGATAAATTTGAGACATGTGTCAGAAAATTGGTATACAGTACCTTGAAAACAATGTTAAGTGAAATAAGTCAGACACAGAAGCTTAAATACCATCTGAATTCTCTCATCTGAGTCATCCAAGATACAAATGAAGAACAAAATAAAAGACCCATTAAGGCAACTGGGAGCAGTCGCAAATGGGAAGAGAACAGAGGGGGTGGGGTGGGGAGAGGTGGGAGGGACCGGGACGCAAAAGACTTCGGACACCTCACGTGCAGGTACCCACCACTCACAGGGAATGTCATCACTGTAGGCCACAAAGAGGAACTAAAATACAGTAATAGTAATAACGAGGAGGAAAAGAGGCCCAGAGATGGAGGGAGGTGGGTAAGGAAAGAAGGGGAACAAAAAGGATCAGTGTATGTTAAATGTACGTATCGACTCCCCAGGACCTCTGTAAACGGGTACAGCACACAGGTACTAACAACATAGAGGACATTCCTTAAAATGGCCTTTGCGGGTTTCCACGTTCCAAGCCCAGCCCGCGCTCTCACAGCTCCGCTCACGGCCGGCCCTGCCGCTAGCCTCTCCCTCCCTGTGGGGTGCCCCGGGCCGCCCCAGACGCTCAGCCCTGGTTTGTGCTAGCAAGATCCTCAGTTCCTTTCCGGGAGAGACCTCCACTAAGCCGCCTCCCAGCCACACAGCGCCTGCCTCACAAAGGCCCAGGAAATGCATTTTTGTTGCATGAGAGCACCGCTGAATCCTGCTCTCATTCCCCGGCAGCGCTCCACTTCCCCCTTATTGTCACTTCTGATTAGAGAGACGGAGACAGAGGCGGGGGAGAGAGGAAATTAGGATGAATATGAAGATGAAAGTCTTCTCTGTTTTCTAAAATTTTCTAGAGAACAAATAATCTGTTCTAAGTCTTTCAAATAAACGCACTGCTCACTACACTGTCCCTGTATTATTATTATTTTAAAGTGATTGTCCAAGTGACGTCTGAGCTGAGAGCCTGACAGGAAAGCCGAGAGGGGCACTCGGAGGACTTTGAGTTTCATTAAGGCTCTGCTGCAGAGCAAGACCGAGAGCCACGCGAAGCCCAGCACCGTGAACGCCCTCCTTAACCACCGACCTGTGGGCCACACGCCAGCGCCCACCCCTTCTCCTTCCTCAGGCATCCTCAACACCTTGGGCTTCGTGAAAAGCTCTCTTATTTGTGCCATCAGTAACCCTGGGTTTCCTTGGTGATTATCACAGATCTTCAGCAAATCAAGAGGTGCCAGGCGATAGAAGAAGGGGAACAACATCTCAAGAGGTGAGCGACAAGCTCCCTAGAGAATTCTCATCGGCCCACAGAGGGTGCGAGGTAACAGTCTCAGAGCTGCAAACATTTGCTTATTTTATGAGCAAATAAGTCGCGCCATTGGCTGACTGCTGGAAGTTACAAGTTATATTTTATCCTTATTTATTGCTGGGAGTCTTTTAAAGTTCTCGTATTTATGAAAGGTAGTTCCTTCGATCCTAATGACCTGGGAGCCCTGCTTTACGGCTTTACAGCCACATGGCACTGAAGCTTATCTCCTGTAGCTAAAGATAAATTTATTACCATAGTAGCTGCTGGTTTGTTTTCTCTATGGCTACTGAAGGGGGGAAATGTTTAAACATTTGAGCTTAGTGACTTGTAAAAGTGAAACTGTATAAATGGGAAGCTAACTCAGAAAAAAGATCAAAGACCGCATAGCACAACACAGTAACAGTTTTGTATTGTATCTCCGTGTTCCGCATAGTTGAGTTTGTGGGTTGAAGGAAAGGGAGCGTGAGAGACATACTGAGCAGGAGGCAGTTTGGACGGACAGACAGCCAAGGGGACAGGGGAAAGGCCAGGGTGGAGAGGGAGGATGACTTGGGGGAAGGGGGCTCTGC
>PVIC010017949.1:0-31662 GCA_004025085.1 Thryonomys swinderianus
TTTTTTATCTTGTCCAGTTGATCTGACTAACCTTTCAATAACTGTATGGAGTAGAAGGGTAATAGTGGATATTCTTCACTTGCTCCTAATTTTAGAGGGAATAATAATAATTTTAGCCATTAATTTCTACCATACCTAATTTTTATCACATAGAGATAAGTTGCTTCTGTACCTATTTTATTTTTAATTAGTACATATTTTCAGGCAATATCAGTTGCATTCATTGTAGGTAGTTGCTACATGTACACAAACACATCTTAATTATTTTTACATCTTCTCTCTCCTGGTCCCTCCTAACATCTCTTCATCACCTTCCTATTTGTAAAAGATTTCTCTTCCTACTTTGCTTTGTCTAACTTCCATTTTTATTTTTAATTTTATACTCTGTGTTTCTCGTTAAGAACAACATATGCTATTTAACTCTTTGTCTGATTTATTTCCCTTAACAAAGACCATTTTTCAGGGTTTTATTTATCATGTTGTTGGATGTTGTTTAAGGGTTTTTAATCTATCTGCTATGATCATGTGATTTTGTCCTTGCTTCTGTTTACATAGTATATTACACTTATTGATTTGTACATGTTGAACCATCCTTGTATCCCTGAGATGAAATATATGATATGTGATTGTCTCGATGATTTGTCATGTCTCTTCCTCATTATCTTGATGAGCATTTTATGTCATGACAAAGCACTGTAAGAGATTCATGAATCAGTACTCCAAGAAAATACTTAAGGAGATCCTAGACAGAGACAGTACAGCCAGTGTAAATGCCTCAACTTCTCTATTAAGAGGCACAGGTTGGCAAACTGGATCCACCAAATCCATTTGTGTGTCTCACTCAAAAAAAAAAATCATGTAGTCTACAAAGAAATTCATATATGACATATTATATTTTAAGAAAAAACTACTTTCTAGAAATTTGATTGACATTAAATATGACTCATGATCATTGATTTAAATTGATCAAAGTGCTTCTAGGAAATGCACATGTCCCAAAACAACTTAGTCGACCCAGCAGCTCCGGGCCCACAGAGCTGTGTTTCCAGCAGACTGAGGAACGAGCGGCGGGCGGACCAGAACCAAAACAACTTAGTCAACATGATAACTACCAATTTGTACAGAAAGCAAGTATTGTTAAAGAATTTTATATTCTGTATCTACTTCATGCTACTCTGTAGACCTACTGGTAGCAATTACAAGTAGAAAATGACACAGTTTCTGGAATCAGGCCTTATTGGTTCAAAACAGTGCAGTTCTACAAAGAACGCTCTTTAGGAACTTGAAAGATGTTCTACATTCACAGAACCTTGCTTTTAACTCCGTAAAATGTAAGGAGTAGTAAGTATATCCTACATTTTAGACTTGCTGTGAGTATTACATAAGATCATTTGTATAAACCAAATAGTACAATTTCTGACACATGTTAAAAATGTTCATTTGATACTAATGGTACTGTTATAAGGATTAAATATTCACAAATCTGGATGTTCAATCCCTGCACCACAAAAAAAACAAAACAAAAAGACAACAAAGGAAAAATAATATTAGTGAAATAAATTATAGAAATCACAATGATAGGTTAACTTTTTGGAGATTTGCTAGGTAAATTAAATTATTAAACCTATGAACAAAAGTCCTACATATGTATGACACAACAATTTCTAACTCTTACAAATATTTTGGGGTTTTTTTGTTTTTATTTATTTTTTGCTTATGCTTTTTAACATCTGTAAGCATCACTCATTTTTAAACAAATATTTCATTAATTCATGCAGTAGTGATTCACATTTTCCTTTGGCAATAAACTATGCCATGAAATAAGTGGTGAGGTGACTGACTTGCCCTGGATTGTGTGTGTGTCCTTAATACTCATTAGCAAATGCTGGTGTATGTGTGGTGAGATTGGGAGACCCATCATAACCACAGAAATTGAAGAAGCGCAGGCATGAAAAGAAGGGGCTGAAAGAAAACTTGAAGAGCCCCTGCTGGGGAAGAAATTCTAAGGAAAGAAACTTGGAAGTAGGTCTGGTTCCCATAACAGAGGACTTAAAGACTGTTGTAATAAATGGTAAAAGAAAACACCTCAGGGAGATATGATCATGGACTAAAATAGTCAATAACTAGTTTGAGTTGCATCAGTTTTCTGGTTCAAAACTCCCTTGGGTTGGGCATTCTTGTCCTTGTGCCAGAGCCACATGACAGTATAAATCCCACCCGATCAGCATTTCCAATTTTCTTCCAGAGATATTTTGCACAAAGATCCAATATCACCCTCCACGGAGAAGCTTAAAAGGGTGGTGTTACAGTTTGATCCTAAATGTCCCCCCAAAAGCCCACATGTCAAAGGCGTGATCCCCAGCCCTGTGTAGTTCTGGAAGATGGTGGAGGCTTTAAGAGGTAGGGGGTAAAGGTAGATCTTTAGGTCACTGGAAGCATACCTTTGAAGGGGTCTGAAGGACGCTGCTCTCCTTTCTTTCTGTTTTGCGTCTCAGTCATGACATGTGAGTGGCTTTGTCAAACCCTATACTTTTGCTGTGTCGTGCTGTTTCACCCAAAGAAACGGGACTAATTTATCAGGGATTGTAATCTCCACAAGTGTGAGCCCCACCCAAATACCACTCTCTCTCTAAATTCACTGCCTCATGCATTTGTTATAGCAATTAAAGTCTGTCTAACAGAGGCGACTGTAACAGTTTTCTGTCCTAGTCCCTGTGGCTGTAATTACATGTTCATGTTCGTGATTATTTGTCTGTCTTGTGTTTCCACCGATAGGCTTTAAGTGCCCTGAAATGCAGAAGCTGTATTTCTGTTTAGCATCATCTCATTCCCCGAGCTCTGAACAGTGCCTAGCACTTTCGATATGCAGTAGATGTTTGTGGGATCAATAAATTAATAAACATATTCCCTTGTTCTCTGAATACATCCTATTATGTTCCACTTCTGTGCACTGGTATATGGCATATTTGCTTTCTCTGTATAAGAATCTTTAACTCATGTGTCATGACCACTCAACCTTTTCTTCTCTGCTACACTTTCCCAGAAATCTGTCTCTTCTCAGAGAAACAGATCCCTCACTTATGTCACCCTAATTGCCCTGTGAATGCTCCCCTAATGGCAAACCATTGCACTTTATTGTAAATTATATTTCTATTTCCTGTTCTCATTGTACTCTAATGTCTTTATAGTAAAGTGGCTTTGAATCAGCAACAACTCATAAAGTGCATGAAATGTAGTAGACATTTAGTAAATATTTCTTAAATTGTTGAATGAAACAAGAAATAATACTTTATCACTGAAAAGGACTAGAGAAATTATAAGTAAGAAAATAGTGTACAATGTTATTGTGTTCAAAAATCAACTGGAAAGTGAATTCTGTGTTTATCATGCTGATTTTTAATATCCTTAATATGTGATGCTTTGCAGCATGTAATATTCATTAAATAATGCTAAATTCCATAATTTACAATTTCATAGTTAGTTATAGCACTACCTTAAAAAGGTAGCAAAATACAGAATCATCCTCTGTGCCTGCATGTGTGTCCTGGGAAAGTGTTGACTGCCCTCTGTATTTGTTTTCAAAAATAAGAGAAAACATCTATGTGTCTCTGACTCTGCCTCTTCCTTCTTTTTCTCTGTTCTAAGTCCTGTCTTCCCCCCATAATAAGCACAGTTTAAATCCTCCAAAGATTCTGTTCCAAGATTCAGCACAGTTTAAATTCTCCAAAGATTCTGTTCAAATCTAAATCAAACAGTCATCCATGAGCAAAACGGAGCTACAGTGGTGATTCTTGGGGCCTAACCCAGGTCAGGGATCATTGACACGGAGCTGGCACCAAAGCCCTTGTGTTCCCAGGTGCACTTGTAATATACCTACACCTCTTTCAAAATTTATGTCCAGCATCATGTGCTATGCTGGTTAAATAAATTATCGCAGCTCTTCATGCCAAATATTTGTCAGCCATTACAAATACTTCAAGAAAGTTTCAATGAGTTGAGAAAACAGTGTATACTATTAGGTGATGACTTTGGAAAGAAAATTCTATCTACCATATGATACTGATTTTGAGATCAGTTGTTACAAAATAAACTAAAAAACATGCCAAAATATTGAACAGCTTTAAAGAGTGGGAATTCTCTGGTGACTTAATTGACTTCTTTTTATTTTTCCCTATAAACATCATGGCTACTCTTTCACCTACAACTGAGCCAAAACATATATCAAGCATGGGTGGGGACAGGCTAAATCAAACAGCATATGCCTTTTTTGAGGGGCATCTGCTGCTATTAACTGAGCTCCTATGAAATGTTATTTGGTGGACAGTATGGCTGCTGTTGGAGATTTTTATCTTTTTAAAAGAGAAACAGAATCCAAGATTTTATTAAAATCCTCTGCATTTGAAATTTTGAAGTGAATTAATTTTTTATATTACTTCAGGGACCAAACAAATCATGCATGTGGACCATTCCAATCTTCCACCCAGTGGCTTGTGACTTCTGGCGCAAAACACATTTTAGGCATTTATCACAGAACCCTAGGAGAAGTTGGTGGAATGGGCTATTTTAGTGAAATATGCCAGCCATGAAACAGAGACTCTCTTCAGGCTGCTGAGGAAGTGGTTCTTCCCACTGCACAAAGGAGAAAGCACCTGTACTGCAGGTGGCAGTGCTCGGGTGTTAAATAAGCCTGATCCTCTGCTTTGGGTTGGTGCCCAGACGCCTAAGCCAATGCCTGCAGGGGCCATAAGGCTAATCCCTAATACACCAGAGCTAACACATGTAAAGTGCGTATCACAGCAGCTGCACACAGAAGAAAGACATGGAATAAATGCTTGCTGTCTTGTCACCTCCTACCTCACCGCCTCTTTGTCCTTTTCTGCTGGCACCAAAACACAAACATTTGACATGTCACCTTATTCTTTTGGAGATCCTCAGTCAAGGCCATCGTCAGCATCTTTACAGGTTTTGAATATATGATTTAAGCATTTATTGAAAATGCTTGTGTCCTCTTCTCCAACCCAAGGTCAGAAAATGATTCTGGGAGATTGGTACTAACATAAAAGTGCAAAATATGTATGAAATATTACAATGTGGTGATATCTGTATAAATGTAAAGTATACATACAACTCAACAGGAATTTCATCTAGTGATTATCCTACAAATAAACTTATACACTTAGCAGCAGCCAAGGAGGCTGCTAAACATACTATGTGCAAACAAAATTATCCAGCTCAAAATATGTGTAGTGTGAGTGCTGAGAAAATCTTAGCTCTGCAGGTAGTAAAAGGGAGGAAAGAATCCTGCTCCTACTGATGAGGAGTCAGTGCAGAGATACGCTGTGAAAAGAGGGAAAGTACTCTCTATTCACACTTGTGGGACTGGGGACACAGTGTGCATGTGTATCCCTTACATAGTCTAAGAGTGTTCGCGGAAAATATGTTTTGAATTTTCTAACAATGTTATTTCTGAAGAGAGATCTAAAGCATGGAGATCACTCATCACTGAAGATTGTTTCCCTGCATAAACTTTTGTGCTGTTCAAAGATTTCAGGAAATCAAGCTATTTCCTTTTCCGTTTAAATTTAGATTTTGTCTTAAGTAAAATGAGCAAAAGTAGAATGGGATAGCGTCCAATGTGTTTTCTTTCCTCCTCCCTTCGCTTCTCTCCAAAACAACATCCTCCAGCCATGATACCACTGCTTCTGTCTGCCACAGCAGTCTCCCAGGCAAAGCTCAGCTACCAGTATTTTTTTACTTTAATAAAAATTTAATTAAAATGTAAACTCTCTTAGGAAGATTTATGTTTTAAACCATGTTATTCAAATTCTGTTATGTAATAAAAGATTGTGTCTTGTGCAGTGGGATTTTGAGTGTGGAGGGTTCTGTTCTGAAATCAAGACGACAGTTTTGGAGCTGTTGAAAATATGTCCATATGGACTCTGCGTGTGTGTGTGTGTGTGTGTGTGTGTGTGTGTGTGTGTCTCCTTCCCTTCTTCCTTTAAATAAATTGCATTGTGTGTAATGTATGCAACATGTAACAGGATATCGACAAGTAAGTGATTACTATAGTGAAGCCAATCAATATATCCATCATCCTATAGAAATGCCCTTATTTTATTTGCTTTCATTTTTGTTTTGATCTCTTGGCTGTTATGAATAGTGATGTAGTGAATACAGGGTTACAGTGTCTTTACAAAGTCGTGGTTTCATTTGCATTGGGCATTCCCTCCAAAATGGATTGCAAGGTCATGTGCTAGCTGTTGTAGTCCCTTTCCCATTGCTGGGGTAAAATGTGCAACATCTACTACTTGAATGACAAGAGAATTGTTTTTTGCTCCTGTTCAGTGTACTGTTGGCTGACTTTGAGGCAGAAGTCGTGTGGAAGGGGACAGCGCAGAGTTGGAGACCAGAAAGCAGAGAGAGAAGGCAGGAGCAAGGGAGAAGGACACACCTTTCCAGGTTGACTTTTAAGTAACCTACCTCCTAACTACCCATTTGGCTGCTGAATTCATCAGTGAATGAATCCACTGATGACTGTCCCATCCCCATTATTCAATTACCTTCCAAACACTTGAGGCTTTGAGAGGACTCTCTAGATCAAACCATACCAGTACCTCTATTTTAAAATTTGTCTTGCAATTTCCATACTCTGTTCCCAAATTGCCAATGCATTCCATCAACAGTGTATACAAGCATCCTTTTTGCCATAACCTAGCCAGCACTTGCTATCTTTGATGGTGGATATAATTCTTCTTAATGGGTGTGAGATGGTATCTCACAGTGCTTTTGGTTTGGACTGCCCTTCTCCCTTGCTCGTGGGTGGAGTCTGGGAGGAATTTCCTTTCGGGATGGCACCTCATCCATATTTGTCAGAGCAGTTGCAAAACTTTACAACAGATGAGATAAGCAATATGTACTCTTGGCCCTAGGGAAGCACAGAAGTTTTGGTTTGATATACTTTTTTTGTTTCCAAAATTTCTCATCAATTCTAAGATCAACAACTCTGCCCTTCTTTCTCAGAACCAGTCATAGCGTTTTCCATTCAACTGACATCATTCCATATGATAATGGACACTAAATAATTTAAATCTTTTCTAATTAAAACAGAAACATTCCAATAAATAAATGGTAGTCTTGGATTTCTGTCTATAAAGAAGAAAAAATATGGGAGTGGTATGACTTTAAAACAAAACCGAAAGGATAGATTGTGGGATAGGAGCTGCTCTCTGAGATATTAAATATCACTGATATACAAAGGGCTATATGATTTCATCAGCATTTATGTTGTGTATATTTAAAATTCTTTCAGGGTGGTAAATACTTTTTTTAATATGCCACTTCTTTACTATGTAAAGTAGTCTTTTATAGATTGCCCTCTTGTTAAATATCAGCCCTTCCAATCAAGCATCCAATTGTAATCCTGGCTCTCTCCCTTGAATAGTTTTCACTAGTTGTATATTAAATATACAGCCAATACCATATAGTTATGATCTCCATCTGCAGACTCTGATATTTTCAATGGCCTTAGCAAGATTTCCTTTGGGTACTTTGAACAGAGACAAAATAGGCTATCGACTATCCTGAAGCAATTATAAAGCTGGGTTGTTCAATTTTGTATGTTGAGAATTCATTTGCCTTACTTCTAACCTAACATCACTGCATATAAATGCAATAAAAACTATAGGCTCAGACTAACTGTTGGCAGCGTGTATTAGAACATTGTATCTCATCAAAAACATTTTCTCAGGTGAAATAAGCTGCCTATACTGAAAGGCTTCAGCTGTAAATATGATTGCCCTAAAAAAAAAAAAATCACATTAGCGAAAGGTCTACCATTTAGACAGTCAAAAAAAAGCCATCTAGCATGTTCTTCAAAAAGAAATTCACAGTTTTTACCGGTGAATCCAAAATTTAAAACACTTTGCAGTGAGCCAAATACTACGGGTAACATAACTATAATTACTTATCTCATACGGGCACTGTGAGGAGTGCCGAACTGTTCTTTAACAGAGAACAGCAGACCTTTCCAAGCTAGCTTGATGCTTCTGTCAGTATAATCTTTCTAAATCAAAGTCTCATCCGGTCCCTCTCTAGTTTAAAAGCATGTCTCTGCTTGACACCGCTAGGGTAGTCTTTCGAGTTCCTCCTCAAAGAGCAAAAGCAAGGCTTTCCACAATCGCAGTGCACCCAGACTTTAGCCCCCTCTGCAGTGGCCCCACTTTCCCTCTGCATTTTAACAGTCCCGAGCCCTGTGGAGATAACTGGATAGTTCTGCTACCTGTGTCTCAGATCAGGAAAGAACCTGAAGGAAACGAGACATTTGATGCAAATGCAAAAATTAGATTTTTTTTTTTTAGACGGTCTCGGTTTGTAGCCCAGGCTAGCCTCGAACTCATAGCAATCCTCTTGCCTCTGCCTCCCGTGGTGTGAGCCACCACACCTGGCAGAAAAAATACTTTTTAAAAGCAGTAATTTATCAAAATAAGCAATGTTCTCATGTGAAATTCTTTAAAGCAATCAATTTTGCTACGATTTTAATGGATAAAATTTCACACTAATATACCTGTGTTATTGTGGGTGTCAAAAATGCTTATCTGTCCATGAGAGTCATTCTTCCTGTGTTTTGTGTCTACTTTGTTCATCTCTCTCATCACTTACAAAACACCTCTTCTAAGGAGCCCTCCCTGATTGTACTCTTTCTGAAAATAGAAATCTAGGAGTGCTCCTTGTGAACTTCCTTGGCATCTTGTACCTGCTCCTTTTCTTTCACTTATCACCCGGTGTTTAATATTTCTGGTAATGTGTCTCTCCGGCCGCTGTGCTGGAGTAGTGTGTTAGAGAAACCTCTAGGAATGCCTTGTGCCCATTCGGCCTGAAGTCTCTTTCAGAGACTCTGCTAGGCTGAATTCGAGGATACCCCGAGTTCCACCCCGCTACTGTTATGCCCGTGATGAAGTTACCGGATGTGGCAAAGGCGATATATCTCATCCTCTGATTAGATTACATTACAAAACCAGGGTAGAGAAACTTGTAGGTGTAATTAAGGGACCCCATCAACTGAACTTACTCAGGAGGGAGATGTTCCTGGCTGTCCCTGACTTAATCAAAGCCTTTTAAAGGAGAATTCAGATTTTCCCTGAAGTTAAAGTCTGCCCTGCTGGCTTTGAAGAGTTAGTTGTCATAAGATGTGCAGGAAATGAGTTCTGTGGAGGAAAAAGTCCTGAGTGAATGTGGAAGAGAAACATCTGCAGGTGAGATCACTTAACATCTTGACTGTAGCTCTGTTAGACCCTGAGCGAAGACCGAGCTCCTCTGAGCTCCTCTGTGCTGTCTCTTGACCTATGGAAACTATTTCAAGTTGCTACATTCATACATAATTTATTATTAAAAATATAAAACTAACACAGAAACTATTATGGTATCCCCCTGAGATAATTCCCTGTGTGCAATTTATCATTTAACCTTTAATCTGTTACACTAAGCTTAAACTAATCTTTCTAAAGGAGAACAATGAACATGATATTTTCTATGCCGACTTTCATTCAATAGCTTCCCATTTCCCACAGAACGAAGCAGAAGTCCATATGGCATATTCCCAATATTCTTCTCCCAACCTGTCTTTCAAATTCAACCCCTGTTACTGTAGATAATGATCCACTCTAGCCAGGCCACATTCACTTTTTTGATACATATGCTAAACAATTCTTTCGTCTTCAGTTCTGTTAGTTCTACTACCTACCACCTCATATTTGATGAAAATTCCATCAATTATTTAATTTTCAATCTCATATTACTATCATTATTGTTTTGAATGCATGCTTTCTCACCTTTAAATGCTTCAAGTATAAATTCCTCAAGTTAAGAAGGGCAAATGAAAAATAGTTTTACCCTAATAGTTTCCTGTAAAGCCAAATGAAAACCATTAAAAAGCACACAATGAAAGTGCTAAGTTCCTCTTATAATGGAAGTAAAACCAGTCTACCTAGCCAGTCAGTAAACTGTGAATAATCATTGCCAAATATTTGTAAAGCATGAAGAAATCGAGGAGAGACTCTGAGAACAAATAAATACCCTCACAGGGTTTAGAAAACAAAAAGAGATCTTCATAGCTGGATGGATTGTTTTGAGGAATAAACTTACTGACTCCTCATGTAATACACAATGACACTGTAAAAGTCTCAGAGAACTTTTGTTTAGTTGTAGTTGGAGAAGATGCCAAATGAAAGCAAGCACTACCCTTTATGCACATATAATATACACACAAACATGAATATTATATGAGTTTGAAGTCTTGGTACCCAGAGTAAGCCATTTTGTAAATACAATCCAAAAACTGAAAAAAAGTTTGGGGCCTCCAACCTGGATGCCAAGAAGAGTAGGCAATTCTTTCTTCCAGTTCTATTAAAGTTTTTAGTGAATGAGTGAGTCTATCAATTCAAATGTTCATATCATTCAGAAACGCCGGCTGACACATTCAGAAAAAATGTTAAATTTGGGAGTCCTGACTGACACACGGATTTAGCCATGCCAACACGCCTGCTAAGTCTTCAGGAAACTGTTTGCTATGGAGGCAAGTCGGATGAAAAAGCAAATTTGACAATCACATTTAAATCTGTTGATCTTGTCGATGGACCTTAAGTCCAGGAAAACAATAATTACAAGGTGTGAGAATTTCTTTTGAATTGGAAGACCTTCTCTTTAGCTTGGAGGGAGCTCTTATTCTGGGAGCAAAATGTTGGTGCCAATATAAATCTATGATTTCAGCATCCTTCTTGGGCTTTGTTCTACATGTCGTTAGTTTTAAGCAAACTGTTATCTCAGAAAGAATTTCTCTAATTTTTTTTTTTGAGGCAGGGTCTCGCTTTGTAGTTCAGGCTGGCCCTCAGCTCACTATGTAGCCCAGGCAAGCCTCAAACTCAGCAATCCTCCTGCCTCTGCCTCCTGAGTGCTGGGATTACAGGCATGAGCCACCACGCCCAGCAGAATTTCTCTGATTTTTAAATATTATGTGAAAGTATGCAACATTAGAACCACACGAACACCTAAGCAGGAGATAGAAGTGAAATCACAGAAATTTAAACAAAGTGATGTACAAATACCTGCATAATTGTTAAATGTCAATGATGAGATAAAACACTTTTTTTTTGAGACAGGGTCTCGCTTTGTAGTTCAGGCTGGCTCTGAGCTCACTATGTAGCCTAGGCAAGCCTTGAACTCAGCAATCCTCCTGTCTCTGCCTCCCAAGTGCTGGGATAACAGGCATGAGCCACCACGCCCAGCTAAAACATTTTTATATAAAGTCAAAGTAATTACAAATTAATATACTAAAAGACTTATAGGTATAGTTGCAAGTGATAAAGATATGGACATGAAAAGATAGAACATTTAGAATGAAGCAAGACAAAATTTCAAAATAGCTGAGTTACAAAAATTAAAAGTAGTAAATACGAATCAGGCATTGCTAAAACACAGAGATGAGGTAGGTTTCAACAAACTAAACAAAAGATTTTGAAAGAATTACCGACAGGGGCTGGGGATTTAGCTCAAGTGATACCGCCCCTACTTTGGAAACAGAAGGGCCAGAGTTCAATCTCTGGTACCGCAAAAAAAAAAAAAAAAAAAAAAAAAAAAAAAAAAAAAAAAAAAAAAAAAAAAAAAAAAAAAAAAAAAAAAAATTACAGAGGAATGATAAATTTGTATTAAAGTAAAAAGATCAATATTGTGTATGAATGTGTATGTGTGTGTGTGTGTGTGTGTGTAAAACTGGTGTTATAATTCAGATGAAATACAAAGTGAAAATGGAACAGGAAAATATTAAAAGATGTAATAAAAGAAAAGTTTGGATGAAAACCTAAATCTAATCAATAAAAAGGGAAATTGTGCTTTAGGGAAACATTTTACAAGATAAAATAATAAATGGTGCAGAAAAAACATTGAAAGGGATATCTAGACCAAATATTCAATGTCTAAAGGGAAAAATTCATGCTGGCTTCATATTTCATTAATTTAAAGTTTGTGAACCATCTGAATCCCAATGTTACATAGTCCTCAGAAGGGAAAGTATGAAACCTTTGTAGGTAAGAACTTCAGGAATGAATTTTCATTAATAATAACTGGTATAAATCCCTTCATAAAGCAATTAGTAAATAAAACTAAACCTGGGAATAGTAACAAATAGTATATACAATAAGATATAGAATTAGGTAAAAGGAAATACAAGAATTGTGGAATACAAACAAATAATATTTATATAATGATTTTTATGCAAGTAGTATGAACCCTAAGGTGAAAACTGAAACTGAGATTGTAAAATTTCAAACGTGCTGTTTTCTTCTTTTTGGCTTTCATAACCAGATATTAATTAGTATATACAGCAATCAATGTAGATTTCTAAACATAATATAAAATAAATAAAGGTAAATATATTTTGTTTTTATTTATGCACGTATCCATTGACATGGACATGGCCAAATAGAAGATGTCTAGAAACATAATATGGTAGTAAGCAGTAGTGATGAATAATTAGAATGCTGATTACTTGCAACTGAATATTTTGCAATCATTTTATGTGTGGCCATTTTATGATATACATATATTATTTTCCTAAAACTAATAAAATATATGTAATTATTTACAAACAAAATATATAAATATTTATATTTTATAAGTAAAACTCTACATGGTTAACAATATAAATATTCCAAAAATATATTTCCAATATATTATTTCTTAATTTTAGAGGAAAAATTAAAAATGAAACAACACTTGCATATCAATCTAAGATGATTATTCTCCTGAAGATTTTCTTCATATACTAACTTTTCTCACAGATTCTATATTTTAATTAATTTTTATCTTTATTGGTACATCATGTATCCACATCATGATTACACTCAATATTGGTAATTTGTACCAGTATATGACACAATTTAATTCTCATTTTTCCCCATTCCCCTACCCACTTCTATTGTATATTAATAGAATTTTGTATCCCTTTCTGTATTTCACTAGTACTGCAAATATTTGTTGAAATCATCTATAATCTCAATCAAATAATTGTAATGTTTAGAAAATATTTCATGAAGAAAGATGTTATATCCATTCCATGAAAACATCATGAACCAGAAATTAGGTTAATTTTAATACCTTTGCTTGAGTTAAGGGAGGGCCTAGTCAAGTTGCCAGTTAATAGAGTAAAAATAATTTTTGATTCTAAATGACTATGTGAATTGGGTAGATAGTGCAAAGAAGGAAGAATTGAATGACATTTCTCCTTCGATTCCCATCCACTGATTCACAACAATGACTTCTCAGCACTTACATGTACAAAAGAGAAGCACAAGAGCAGAATTCAGGTGGTAAGTAGGCAACTAATATATTCTCCAGAGCAGTGGCACCAGTACATGCCCACCACCACTGAAGAAAGATTCCTTTTTCTCCACAGCACTTCCAGCACTTGTTATTGGTTACTTCTTTTTTTTTTTTTTTTTTTAGACAGGGTCTCGCTTTGTAGTTCAGGCTGGCCCTGAGCTCACTATGTAGCCCAGGCAAGCCTGGAACTCAGCAATCCTCCTTTCTCTGCCTCCTGAGTGCTGGGATTACAGGCATGAGCCACCACGCCCAGCACTGTGGTATGTGGTATTGATGGCCGGTGGGCGTGAGTCACCACGCCTAGCATTATACGTGGTTACCAGGTTCAAACTCAGGACCATTGCACTTGCTAGGCAGGCACTGGAACCACTGAGCTAAATCTCCGGCCCTTGGTTGACTTCTTGATACAACCATTCTTTCTGGATTGAGATGGACTCTCAGCATTGTTCAAGTTTGCATCTCTTGAATGAACAGTGATATGGAACATTTTTTCATATATTTATTTGCCATTTGTACTTCATCTGAGAAATTTGTATTCATCTCAAATGATCATTTTTTGATTGGTCTTTTTTTAAAATTTTAGTTCTTTATACAGTGGACTCTTGAGTTATATCTACCCTGATATACAAACAATTTGTGTTATCACTGGAATTTTAGTTTTAACTTTTGACCAACGTCTTGAGTTACAACTGAATGCTGGCCAGTTGTGCTTCTAGATGGTCTCAGGTACAGATTTAACTCTTGAAGGTTCTGGAAGATTACACCATCCTTCCCTGTGTGGGGTTAAATGAGAAATCTTGGGCTAATGTGTCCCTAAGGACACTGTGATCTGCCTGGGAGAAAATGGGGCCTAAAATTATGCAGAAGAGTTTCTGAAGGCTGTATACAAGAGCCTGACCCTTCTGGTGACCAACTTGAGTTATAATGAGCCTTCAAGAATGAATTCAGTTCGTTAAGTCATGACTACTGTATATTCTCAATATCAGTCTTTTGTCTGAGAAACAGCTGGTAAAAATTTTTTCCACTCTGTTGGTTTTCTTCTCAATTTGTTGGTGACTTTGTTCTACTGGGGGAAAAGTTTTTAATAAAATGAGATCCTCGTTGCTGATCCTTTGTTGTATTTCTCATGCAACTGGGGTTTTATTCACAAAATCTACAACTATGTCGTCAAGAGCTCTACCTACTATTTTTTCTAGCAGATTTAGTGCCTGTTTTAATATTTAGGTCTTTGATCCATTTTTATTTTAGTTTAGTGCATAGGGAGAGACATGGGTCTAGTTTTAGTCTTTGGCGAAAGCCAGTTTTCCCAGCACTATTAATTAAAAAGGCTATTTCCCCAGTGAAACTGTGTGGAACTTTTGTTGAAATGGCTGAGTGTGCTAGAAGTTATTTCTACGTTTTTTAGTCTGTTCCACTGATGCCTAAGTTTGTCTTTTTGCCAGTACCATACTGTTTTTTATCACAGAAGCTCTGTAGTATAATTTCAAATTGGGGATTGTGATGCTTCTGCCTTGCATTTGTTGCTCAGAATTGTTTTTGCCATTATAGGTCTTGTTTGGTTCCAAGAGAATTTTAGGAATGTTTTCTCCAATTCTATGAAGTATGCTGTTGCTATTTTGATTGGTATTGCATTAAATCTATATAACAGCTTGGGTATTGTGGGGTTTTTTGTTTGTTTTGTTTTTCTATATTTTTCTTCCTACTAACAAGCAAGGGATAGCTTTCCATTTTCTGGTATCCTCTTCAACCTCCATTTTCAGAGTAGTATACTTTTCAATATAAGTATCTTTTATTTCTACTATTAGGCTGATTCCTAAGTATTTCATTTTGGGGGGAAGATACTGTGAAATATATTGTTTCCTTAATTTCTTCCTCAGCAAGTTTGTTATTTGTGTACACGATGTTACTAATTTTGAGTACTGCCTTTGTATCCAGCCATGCAATTGAATTTGGTTATTAAATTCAGAAGCCTTTCAGTGGGGGTTTCAGGCTCTTCTATGTATAATATTATGTCATCTGCAAATAATGATATTTTAACTTTTCCTATCCTAGCTTTATTCTTTTTATTTCTCTGTGTGTGGCTAATGTTTCCCAAATTACATTGGATAGGAATGGTAATAGTGGTCATCTTTGCCTTGTTCCTGATCTTAGAGTGAAAGCATTCTGTTTTTTTTTTATTTTAGTATGATGTTAGATGTTGATTTGTCATGAATAGCTTTTATCAGATTGAGACAAATACCATCTATTCCAATTTTCTATAGTTTTTTTAAATCCTGAATGGGTAATGACTTTGTCAAAAAATTTTTTCTGCCTTTATTGAAATCATAAGATTTTTGTCCTTTGTTGAGAAGGTCATATGATTTTTGCCCCTGTTAATATGACATATTTCTGGGTTGTATTTGTTGGTCCATCCCTGCATCACTGGGAGGAATACTACTTGGTCATGGTGTATGATCTTGATAATTTGATGCATTCTGAAGCTTTCCAGTATCTTATTGAAGACTTTTGCATCTGTGTTCATTAGAGTGCTTAGTCTGTTTTTCTCTCTCTGTCTCTCTCTGTCCCTCTGTCTGTCTCTGTCTGTCTCTGTCTGTCTGTCTGTCTGTCTGTCTGTCTCTCTCTCTCTCTCTCTCTCTCTCTCTCTCTCTCTCTCTCTCTCTCTCTCTCTCTCTATTAGATCCTTGTCCAGCTTGGGTATCTTGCTTCCAGGAGTGAATTTTGAGTATTGCTTCCCTTTCAATTTCATTAAAGAACTTCAGGAGTAACATAATTAGATCTCTTCTGAATTTCTCAATGAATCCATCAGAATCTGGGCTTCTCTTTGTTGGTGGGTTTTTAATTATCCCTTCGATTTCATTGACTGTTACTGGGCTGTTCAGAATTTTTCTATCTTCTTGATTTAGCTTTGATAATTCATAAGTATCTGAGAATCTGCCCATTTCTTCTGGCAGCTCTTTTGTCATGAATCAGCTACAAAAAGTCTAACTACTGGCCTGGCCTGTCCTTCCTCCACACACACTCATGACTACACCCAGTATTGCAATGCTTCCTCAAACCTCTTAGAGTCCTCTCCATGTCTGAGAGCACAACTAGGCTCTTGTTTCTTCCTCAGGCCCTTCTCTCACACATTCAGTGTGTTTCTTATGTGTAAACATGTTCTTGATTAAAAAAAAAAAAGCCTTCAACCCACACTTTTCCTCTGTGGTATTCTGATTTCCATCTCTGCAGTTTCTCTGAAGTTTTGTTTTAGGGAATTTTTAATTTGTTCTTAAAATGAAGAATGAGTAAATCAGAAAGGACATTCATTTGAAAATATAAATTTGAAAGGTGATACATAAGACTAATATAAAGCTAAACAAGGAGATTGAGCCGCATATTTCTTACTTAAGAGGAGCTCTATCCAAATATCTCTTATAAATTGATTTATTAGAAAAATAAAGTTTTCATTCTCTCCATTAGAAGAAGCAAAAAGTACATTTCCTTTATATAAATGGAGATGTATCAAAGTATCTCAAAGTTGAGTGGAAGATTCAACTGGGTGTGACTCTCCGGGTCATACAGTGGCTTACAAACATATCAGGTTCCACTGTGTTATTGGTCTACTTCCTTTCCACATTCTCAAAATGTAAGCATTAAGAGTAAAACTAAAACTAGGAAATCCAGTCTGAAATTTTAATGATTTTTGAACACTGTATTGAAAGAGCTTTAAAGAAAAGCAGTGATGTTACCCATGTAATGTAATTCATCGCTCATTTAAACTCTGTCCTTGCCATATCGCAAAAGTACTTATACTTTCAAAACTTATTTATGAACACAAAACCTACCATTCATATTTAAGGTATATGGGATTTAGTATGAATTAATACAATCTCTTTTAGATTTCACAATGTGTAGGTAGATTTATAAGTAATTTATAATTGAAAATTAGGAATTTATAATTGCATATCACAAAAACTGTATTTGTAATTATGTATTCTATTGAAGAGAATTATAAGAACTTCCTACTGTTGATTCTACCCTTCTACATGGTATTTTTGTGCACAGCTTGTAATTTATTATTATTTTTCTTTTGACAGTACCCCAAAGGTGACTGTGCTATCATTGAAATAGCTACAAGTGGGTGTGTGGAGATGAGTAAGATTTTTTGACTTAGTATTTTAACAAACTTTTGGGTTGTTTCCTTCTATACTCAGTGAGACTGCAGTATTAGTGCAGCTTCAGCTCTCCAGCATTTGGGTCTAGAAAGCTCTTTATAGAGAGCTGAGCTAACTAGACAGTTCCTATCAGTTCAGTTGTTGCTTTCCTCAGGACTGAGCTGACCCTTTTCCAGGACCTCAAGCCAATTATTTCTTACACTTTGAAATATTTTCTTGTTATTTATAGCATAGGATAAGTGTAGCACCAATGAAGAAGGATATTTAAGTGATTTACTTTTAAATTATTCTATGTAATTTGAACCTTTATAATTAGTTTGTTGTCTATTTCAAATGCACCAGAAAGGGTTGGATGAAGAATATGTAAATTGCTCAGGCAATCTAAAAATGTACAAGCCCTAAATAAGCCTTAAATAATGTAAACTTAAGACTTATTTGTATTTTCTATTTACAGTGAGGAGAGGTACATCTGATTGTGTATTTAATTTATATAAAGTCTATAGACTGAGTGGCTTTTAAACAACTGAAATTTAGCTATCCTGGTTCGACAGTTCTGGTGTCTGGCAAAGGTGCACTTCCCAGTTCATAGATGTCACCTTCTCATGTATCGTCACATGACAGAGAGAGTGAGGGAGGTGTCCATTTTCTCTTGTATAAGGACAATAACCCCTATTCATAAGAGCAGGTTCTCCCAAAGTTTCTCTTCCAAATGTTTTACTGTGGGGTTTATGTTTCAAAGTATAAATATGGAAGCAGAGGGAAAATTTAAACATTGAATTTGTAACATTGTAAATAAATGAGCACTTTTAACAAGAAAGAAAGTTTAGAAAATTAAAGCAAATGACACGAAGCAAGAATTCATAGATGAATATATGAACAGTAACCCTAAAAACAACTTATCTTTAATAGTTGTCCAAAAATGGCTAATCACAATGAGGGACACATTTTCAATTTTAAAAACCGATAAAAATACGTTTAAGCAATAATATTCATATTATTATAGAAACTAGTATTGACAAAGTGTACTTTAACTACTCAATGGAACTTAATTAGCACAATTTTCCTGAGACTCAATTAACAATATATATAAAGAATTTAAAGCAATTCTACCTTTTTATTATTTTTCAAGGATTCTACCCTATGGGAATAACCTGAAATTTGCCCAAGAAATGTGTGAGAAAGGATGTTCCTTGTAGCATTATCCATAATAACTCATAAAAAGCAAATATCAACCTATAAGGAAGATGATAAATAATAGTACTTATAATGAGATTTTTATGTTACTATTAAAAATGATGTTTCAAAGAATATTTAATGGCATACAATATGACACATAATGAAATCAGGCTACAAATCTATGCATAGAAAGGCTAACATTTTTTTAAAAGTCTAGCCACATATAGAGAGAAAGTGGAAGAAAGAAAGAATGTATATATGTGGGTAAAACTTTAAAGAAATAAAACAATAAAATGATCTTTTAACTCAAAATATATTTGTCATTATGTCAAATAAAAATGGTTGAAATATCTATCCTGGTCTTATTTTTTCTGAATAGACATATCTAATATGGTCATTTCCTCCTTATTTAGTATTCATCTAAATGGCCATGCTGTCTTCATTTCAACTTCAAGATAATAATTTTCTATTTTTTTCAGATACTACCAGTTATAACACTTTAATTCTACTTTAGTTGTAGTAATATACTTTATTGATATATTTTGAGAGTATTTTAGTATGTACCAATAAATGTTTGGTTATCACTTTTCCTGGCAAAGTATATGCATTTATGTGTATGACCTTTTTATATAGCTCTTCCATAATTAAAGATGTTCCTACTTAAATGTTTTCAGTTTTACAGTGGTGCAAATGTGATATGTACATAGTCAGCACCATACTTGAACAATTTAACACTGATCTTTTCTTGGATTAGAAATATGTTTTTAGATGAGACTTAAATGATTCTGGCTAGAAAAGTCAATTAGAACCCCCAGACATCCATGAATGAGGGAAAACAACCTATGTTCTATGGTATATTTTGTTGTTTAGCTTTAAAAGTTAGTAGGTTAAAAGTATTAAATACATTTTCATCTTGTGATTTTTTTTTTTTGAGAGAGGGCCTTGCTTTTGTAGTTCAGACTGGCTCTGCACTCACTATGTAGCCCAGGCAAGCCTCGAACTCAGCAGTCTTCCTGCCTCTGCCTTCCAAGTGCTGAGATTACAGGCATGAAGCATCACACCCAGCCATTTTGTAATATTTTAAACCTACTTTGTATTTATTGAGTTGAAACAGATAGTATATTAAGGATATCTGTACTTTTCCCTAAGATAAAGTCTGAGTGACATGAAATTAAAGAGTAAAAACCAAGTATACAATAGTCTCTGTTGTAAATTTCATACAGCTTGGTTCCCACAAAATATTTCCGTTGAATATTTCCAAACTCTTGTATTCTTCATCAAACTATGGTTAATGGACGAATAGTTACAGATGTGAAATGAATGATTACATACTTATATTAACAAACACAAAAATGAAATGATAACACATTAGAGATTTACACTTTTACATAAGCATTGTAGTTCCTTAAATGAACAGTAAACTATACAACTGTCATATTCTTTGTTGCTTTCTAGATAATCAATAAAAACAGTAAGTCAAATTTTGAGTGTTTGCAAGTTTCCATGATACAAATACTCTCATGAAAATGACTTCCAAATTACAAATCAACAGCAGTGAATACATATTGGAAAGAGGGATAAATACTGCATCTTCATGAAGTATTTTCATTAAAGATACAAAGGGAAATAATGTGAGGACCATAGTATGATAAAATGTAGCAAAATAAGTGAGAAACTGAATTTTGATGATTGATACATTTGTTTTAAATATAGCTCTTTGATTATAGAATTTTTAAATTTAATTTTTTAAAGTAGTTAAAGCAATGCATTGAAAACTACTTTCCGGACTTACTGAGGATTTCACATACATATCCTAAACCATTATGCTTAGCTATTCACCATTTCTGAGTTTTTCTGCTTACATTATCTGCTAACTATTAGAATAATCTTCTCTCTTTCTCAAAAACTCCTTTCAGTGTTCTGCTGGTAACAAATTTTCAGTTTTCATTATTTATACAGTAAGTAGATGCCTCCAAACATATTTCCACCTTAATTCTCAGAACCTCTGCATAACAATGGGAATTTGCAAATTTGATTTGGTTAATATGTGTTCAGAGAAGATTGTAGATTACTTACACTGTCAAATGAATTTGATTAAATGAGTCTTTAAAAGCAGAGAAAACATGACTACTACAGGAATCCAAGTGATGCCAGTGGTAGAAAAATGGCTCATTCTTACTGATTTTGAAGACAGAGGATGAATGATATACACTAAAAACATGGATGAGTTTTGGAAGACGTCAGACTGTATTCCTTCCTAGAGTCTCAAAACAGATCCCTGATTGCAACCCAGTGAACCTACTGTTGAACTGCTGCTCTATAAAACTACATAGAAATCATCAGTTTGTATTATTTACATGAGCAAATGTTGGGGATTGTTTAATGTCATTTTAAGGTGATATGAAACGCCTTAAATTCATTTTAAGGCAGATTTTGGTGATGTTTGACTTTATTGATAATTTATTTCCTTTTAAAAACTATTCTTTTGTTTTCTTACATCATTTTTATTGAAAAGCCAGTGATTCTTAGCTATACAACTCCTTTGTTAGAAATAGCATGTTCCCCACCCCTCTGGCTGTTAGATGTTTTTTTTTAAATCTTTACTATTTTAACACTTCTACTATATTTCCTTGCAGAGTTTTTGTCTGTTTGGCCTCTCTAAGGCCTGTAAATCAGTTGTTTAATATTGATTTGGGAAAATAATCTGTTAGTGACTTCAAAATTACTTTTGTCCAATTCTTTCTCTCTCCTCTGCAACTCAAATATCTAGTTAGGCTTCTTTCTTCACTCAAGACGTCCATTATGCTCTTTTCTATGTTTTGCATTTGTTTGACCTCTCTGTACTTCACGTTGAGCATTTCCTATTTTCTATCTTCCCATTATCTAACCCTATCTTCTATTGTGTTTAATGTTTTATTAGAAGAATATATTTGGCTCATATGTATTTACTTTTCAGTACTAGGAGTCCCATTGGATTTATTCTCCCAACTTGAAGCTCTAGGTCTATATCATTCTTTTTTTCCTCCATCAATTTTGAACACTCTAAATTATTTAAACTTTGAATATCTCTGTATCTGTTTCACTCAAAGTATTTTTTAGTTTCTGTGTTTCTTGTTCATATTGGTCATTTGATTACATTTTATGCCATTTACTTAGTAAAATGCTACATATTACACATGAACAATTTTAAATATTCTGAAGATGTTTTATTTTAGAAAAGATTAGTTTTTTCTTCCGTAAGGAGCTAGTACATGGTCATGTGACCTGAAGCTGTCAGGCCAGTTACTGGTCATATACCTTTACTCCTATGGTATAGCTTTTCACATCTTCAAGAAATTTTAAACTTTTTACTTAAAATTTTATTTTATGGTTCAAATCCATTCTTGTTTCTCAAACCCTATGAAACTGATTAATTTTGTCTTCAGCTCTTCATCCTCCTAAAGACTTCTCTGAAACCTTATCTCTGATATCCTGATTGCCTCAGTTGCTCTTTCTTTGTATTTTCTCTGGAAAATTGAACAATTGTTTCTTTCTTTGTGTTTTCTCCATATTTTATAGTTGATTCTGATGAGATGCTTAACGATATAAACTATTCCATTAAAATCAAAAGCAGAATTGCCTAAGGGACTTCTGTATGTGTTGAAATTTTAAATGAAGATTGGTAAAGAGTAGATGAAATAGATTGAAGGATTAAATTATCCAGTGAATTAAATACAGTATTTATAATTTCAAGAAAAAATTAGGTGTTTGGGTTAATATGCATAATAATCAGTAGAACTGCCATCACTGATTTATGATTACACTTTACACCAATTGTATTAACTGTTGCTCACAAAAAGTAAATAGTCCTATGGGAAAGATATGGTGTTACTATTAGGTATGTTGTTGAGGAACTTGTCAATTTTGGTATTGTATTTTATGACAGTAATAGTCCTTCCAAAAAGACCGTCAGAAAAAATACTCCTTTAGCCTTCTTACTGAGAATAATTACCCACTGGGATATCATTTTGTTTTTATTTTGAATTTGTAATTTTATATCACTACCCAGCATGTTGTTTTACTTTTTCCATTTGATTAATACAAAGGTATCTATAGTCCTTATATATTAAGTCCATGTGGTATAAGTTTTAGCCTTATTCCTCAACTATATTTTATAATAATGTTTTTTCCTATTGTATCTACTTTCTGTGTATTAGCTTATTCTATATATTTCTTGTTGCTACCTCAAGTTATGTTTGGAACAAGGTTAGGGGAAAATACATTACTTGAAATTTTTCCAAAGTATGTTCTATATGGTTCATATATTCTTTTTCAAAACTCTAGTGGAGCACATTTACATCATCAACAGGGCACTGGTTATTTTAACAAATGCTTATATGGCATATATTTTTATATTAATAGTCATTTACAAGTTTTGTTCTTTAATACTCAATGAAACAGTGCAAGCATTAGCCCTGCATTGCCTTTAACAGATGAGGAAATCAAGGCACAGAGTCAATCCCAGAGCATATGTGGGAGGAAGAATTCAAACTTCATTTCTCTATCTCAATATAGCATGAATAAAAAAAATAAGCAAAAGTAATTTTGTCTCTAAAAACCATGCCCAGACTTTGTATGCTTGTTCCCACTATCTCCGTTCTTATGAGAATCTTCAATTAAAGAGTACAAATATTTTCTTAAGTATGATAATACTATTTTATTTTAGCTTAGTACTTACAAATCCTTTCTTTGCTTATCACCACACTTTCTGTAAAATAAGAGCCCTTTAATTTGCCTTTCACACATCTCTGCCTAAAGGTACACCTTCAAATGGATCAAACTTAATTGCATTGTGGCCCTTAGCTAGTTCAAATTCCTCAATCAATTCACCTCAGTCTCATCTTTTTTAAGGACTAAACAACCCTATTTTTCTTAATCTCTTCTCATATGTTCAGTAATCCCTTCCATTCCATTTATCATTTCTGTTGCCCTATGCTTTCTCCAATTTAGCAAAAGGTTCTTCAAATAAGATCCTCCCTCCACCGTGCACATGCTTAAACCCCCCAAATTACATTATTCTAACTAAAAGCTGTCCTGGTGATTTCAGTCTGCATGGTTATTATAAATCTCAGGTCTGTGAACTGTTAAAAGGAGAATTCTAAAGAGGTCAAAACAAATGACATTTTCTGCTGTAAACATTTTGAAAGAACAGGGTGTGTTGCTTAAAAAAAAAAAAAAGTGGGACCGGAGATTTAGCTCAGTGGTTCTGCCACCTCCCTCACAAGCACAAGGTCCTGAGTTCGATCTCCGGTAACTACATACAATGCTGGATGTGGTGACTCACGCCCACCAGCCATCAGTACCACATATGACAGTGCTGGGCGTAGTGGCTCACACATGTAATCCCAGAACTCAGGAGGCAGAGACAGGAGGATTGCTGAGTTCGAGGCTTGCCTGGGCTCCATAGTGAGCTCAGGGCCAGCCTAAACTACAAAGCGAGACCCTGTGTCAAAAAAAAAAAAAAAGTGGAATGACTCTCCAAAGCCCAACAAAGGAGGCACCATGTAGATTTTGTGGTACTTATTATGTGAATGAACTACTTAGCAATTTTAGCAGCTAATATATCCATAAATAACTAATATAATTTATTTTTTCTGAAATGCCCGGTGACTCTTTTCTAGAGATTCTCTCATTATCAAGGGAATGCATCTGATATGAATTCAGGGTGTTTATAATAATGGGCTAAGTTATCATAAGATGATACCTGCTTTAAAAGTCAATAAATAAATAACTAACTGTTACCTAAGGAAGTGAGTCTGCAGCTCTCTAAGGCATGTCTCTAAAAGGAAAGAAATACCACTAGAAGAAACATCAATTACAACCCCCGAGTGATGAATAGCACTTCCACGCAAGGAGTAATTACTGTCTCCAGAGCTGACCCAGGAATCTCCGTGGGAAGTGAGTGCAGTGGTGTAGTTGGAGCCATATGCCATGGGCAGCTCTGTGCACTGATGGAGATGACTCATTTGGGAATAATCTGGAAGAAGTCGTGTGTATTTATGCAAAACAATCTTGCCATTCTGTTATAAAGAACTCAAATGCTATATTCACATTCTTAAGGGAAGACAGAGTGGCAAGATTAGAAGTTGGATAAAGTAGCTCTCTGGTTACAGATTGGGATTGAGCACTCAACTGAGACAGCCGTGAAGAGACCAGCACAGCAGTCTTGAAAGGTCTGGAATGCGTGTGACTAACGGTCAACATTCAAATGTAGTCCCGGTGCTTGAAACTCAAGAGGATGATCATCTTTGGATTATTTAGTAGCAAATACCAAAGTATTAATTTGACTTGTTTAAGAGATGAAATGGCAATTTATTGTTCCTGGAAACTTGCAATTTTGGTCACATTCTAGCTCCAGATGTGGACTGATGCACCAGCAATCACATGGCATCCTTAGGAATCAGTCTTTGTCTGCCTCTTATCTGTACTTTCTCCACCAGCTCCACAGTCAGACAGGGTGTCTACTCTTGATGATAATGCAGCTGCAGAGAGCTTAAAGGTTGTTTATTTCCAGTTTTCTCAGGAACTCAGTACGAAGGGTGCATTTCTCGTGCAATAGACTTTTAAGAAATCCAGAATTAATTTCAGTGGCACTGATGGCCTGGCTTGTCTCTCATGCCTGTCTGGGTAACTTGTAAGCTCAAGTCAAATCATCCTTTCTCAGGCTAAGATTGGTATTACACACACTCCTACAACCACTTGAAGAGAACAGAGCATGTACTCAGAGCTCCATAGGTATGGTTCTGTATGTTGTAAGTGATATCCCTGTTATGTCATGTAATTCATGTGTATGGTTAAAGAAGTTGGATAGTATGACTTAAAAATCCATTTCTATCACTCTTCAGATCTATGAATTCCTACACATTTTAACCTCTTTGTTTTCAGTTTTCTGAAATATTAAATAGATCTGGTTTGAGGATTATATTATGGAAAAAATTCCATGGATATAAAATTCACTCACCAATCATAATTTGGACACAAAGTCAACTCTCACCCATCACAAATGTCTTCTTATTGTTGTTGTTGCTACTATTGCTGTTGAAACCAACTCCTTATAACATAATTATCAAGAGCCTAACAAGTCAGAAGGCAGAACTTATATGTTCTAGTCCATAAAAGGATGAACATAAAACAGTCACTTACTGTAATTTTGAAAGCACACTGTGGAACGAAGTTTTCAAATATACATGTGACTGTAATGTATTTCTCAGTCATCAAGAGTGGGTCCACAACAGGGAAAGAAGTTGAACAACTATAAGAATAAGACAATCAGCCATCAAATGTTATTGTGCACACTTGTCTAGTTCCTCAACTTCCTGAGGCTTTAGGTGTCATAGTTGTTCACTTGGAGCATCGTATGTATATCAGTCATGTGAGGAGGCTTCAGTTGAAGGAGGGTGATCATCTGTGAGATAAATGGTAATTGCATAACATGCTTATAGCTTAGCTCAATATTCAGGGGTGAGGGATTCCTATCACTTCCTGACTTCATATCATGGTTTTTTTCTTTAGCACATGTTTTTTTAAAAAAAACACACACATTCTCCAGGTAACTAAACTAATACTCAGCTTACACATTATTAAAAATATATATTTAAATATGTTATAAGGAGACTCAGAAGTTTATTACATTTCATCTTTTCAAGTGCCTACATTTTCTTCTGTTTGAATAGTCTATTTGGCTAATCTGGGTGTCTCACCAGGTGGTCTGAGTCCAGTCCTCATGTCTAAACTCTGCCGTCAACCTGACACTGTATCTGACATCAGCTGAAAGTGTCTCTTCCTAAATTCACACATGAAATCATAATGCAGAACAGCATGGTGTTTATAGGTGCAGTGCTGGAGAGATGATTAGATCAGACATGCAAAGATGCCCTGTGTGGATTTGGTCCTGTCACAGAAAAAGTCACAGAGTATCCTGACATGCGACTGCAATGAGGCCACCGGTGACACAGGAAGCAGGCCCTCACCAGACACCTAATTTGTTAAGATCTTGATCTTTCTGGGAGAAAAAAAAAGTTTTTAAAATTTTATTTTACTTTTTTATTGTGAGCTATACAGTTTATGATACATCAGCCTGAACCAACTAAGACAATTTCACCAACACCAATACTAATAGCCATGATTCAGTCACTTGGGTCAGTGGTGTGGAGTCGGCACCTGCCCTACAGTCATTTCCTGTTCTGGACCCATTTGCATAGCTCTGCCTTTGAGAATCTACAATGAGAATTGGAGCAATGTTCTTAAGTGTGGAAGTTGATGTCTCCAAACTGAGGACACCTATATGAGCTTTGTCCTCGTTCATTACCACATGAAGTATAAGCTGTGATCATTAGTCTTTTAGTTTGGGAGGTATTTGGTAGTATGCCCACAAACTAAAGATTTCTAAATATGTTACAGGTGTAATGTTTTCTGAATCTTCATCATGATATCTTTTTCAAGCCCTGCACCTTTCTTATACCTCTAATACTCTTGCCACGTTTTGCTCATTCATATCAATAAGCACAATGTCTAGATTAGCAGAAAATGTGACATTCTGCCATAGTTCTATCTATATTTGACTTTGTAGAAGAATTTTCACATGTCTCTGGGGAAGGGCTGAAAACTCATGCTGTTACCACCTTTATGTGATTGCCAACTGTTTCTCACATGCCCTTGTAATAAATGTGGAAAAAGAAAAAAAGTATTCATCAGATCAATAATTGAATACCATGTACCCAAAACTATTCTTATTTGCCACACCAAATATACTATATATTTTAGTCAACTTTCTGATGCTATAATAAAATAGCTAAGATAGTTAACTGAAAAGAGGAAAGGCTTATTTTGACCCAGAGTTGCAGAGATCTGATGATGGGACCATTGCTCTCACAACTAGCAACTGTGCAGGACCATATGACAGTGAGTGTGTGGTAGAACAAATTGTCATCTCATGGCCAGGAAGCAAAAAAAAGAAAGCAAGTGGAAGAGTTCATAATCCTGCCTCATTTAGGATATATCCTCAGTACCAGAGGATGTCCCACCAGACTCTCTTTCCTGAAGGTTCTTCTACTTCTCTGTAGTGTCAGCCTGGAAATGCCATGGACCTTTGGAGGCCACTCAGCATCTGAACCATAGAAGCAACTCTTATTCTCTATCTGTACTTCAGAAGTACTTGTCTGAGCTGACTACACTTATCATACTGAATTCACTTCTTTTTTTATTAGCTACAGACTAATGAGGGAAATTAAGATATAACAGAAATAACCATCCTTACATTTTTTAGATATTTAGGTGGCACTACCTTGTGCCATTTTCCTGATTATTTTTCCCTCTGCATGTTTTTTTTTAATTGAATTCTTTATTGGTACAATTTATATACATCTCAAAATCACATTGGGGAATTTGTACCAGTATATGACACAAGTTAATTCTCATTTTTACCCATATCCCTACCCACCCACACCTCCCCCCCTTTATACATGCTCTTTTATTTTCTTTCTATATCATATTTATTCCTTCCCCTCATCACATTCCCACACCAAGTTTCCTATAGAAATATTCCACTCTATAAAAGCTGTCCTACTTTCTAAAGCTCATTTGCATCTATAGGTGTTCACCCCTCTGCACGTTTCTTGATAAAAGAGGGCGACTCAGTCACATAGGATTACCTGGCCTTGCTCACTACAATAGCTCTTATTCAATAAGGAAATGAACCAATGAGCAAATATAAGTACTAAATATCTATATTCCTCTTACTCAGGATGACCACAGATGGGTCTTTAAACTCATCAGATGTACCAGTGAACCAGAACTGGGTCACAATAGCATCTCCTACTTGCTTCCATAAGCTTCATTTTAATGAGGAAGCCATGAGATGATTCTTTGGAACATAGTTTTTGGTGTTAATGGGAATTTTTTGTTCTGGAAATACTTGCATATCCTCCTTCACTACTGCAAGTACCAGAGGCTTCTTTGGGAAGGTTCAGGGAAACATTATTTGCCATAATCTTCTATGATGATTTCTCATAAAGACCTGGCCTCTCCTTTAGTCAGAGTTCCATGTGTGAAAGCTGGATTCGATCTAGAAGTGCAGCCGGAGAGCACATTTTCTTGTCTTGATTTCTTCCATTAGTACAGATCAGTAGTGGCAAACCTAGGGCACTCATTTTATTTGTTTTTCTTTTCAGAGAAAAGATGTTAATGTATGAGTTGTTTTTTACTAAACTAAAACCACAGTATTCCAATTGCACCATTGGCACGTTATGATAAATGACTGGATTTAGGGTTGGAGGTTGAGCATTTATCTCTAAAAGATTCTCCTTCCTTGCTAAAAATCATATAGTATGTTTTTGGCTATAGTTTTGTTTAAAATATGTGTATCTCTCTGTAGACCAGATCCTCCTGGCTGCTGCTCCAATCCAATTTCATTATGATAGCTATCCCCACTTGGCTTCTGAGAATTAAACACTGCCACCTGGCATTTTTATTTGGGATTTTATCACTCTTAATGGTATAAGGAATCTGATTACATCACATCTCCCAACCTCAGGACTAATCCACAGAAGACTATCATCACTTGGTTTTTCTGTGATTTTAATACCCTCCTCATCAGTGAATTCTTTATTGCTTTCATAAACAAAATCTTGGTTCTCCCATGAATCATAATCACCTATTGAGTTTGTGCAAGTTAATCTTAACTGTCAACTTGACTGGATCAGGAAACTCCTAGAGAGGTATCTGGACTCAGGGATACTATATTTTTCACTTGATTAATCCATTTTAGATGGGTCCCAGTTGAAGGTGGATCCCGAGCGGCAACCCTTTGGAGGTTACACCCCTTGCTGGGAAACTTCCCTTGTGCTCTGCTTTCTGGCCACTATTGTTTCGCTATGCCTTTCCACCATGATGTTCCTGCTTAGGGCCAGCCAATCAGGGACTAAGTCCTCTAAAACTGTGAACCAAATTAAACCTCTCTCCTCTTTTAAGTTGTAAATGTCAGGAATTTTGTCCAGGATGCAGAAAAGCTGACCAATACAGAATTGTTGGACATACACAATAGATCCACTGTAACGTGGCCACTTCTTAAAACTTGTTGAGCTTATCTATTAGAGTCTGTCATGGAAATTATAATATTTCTACTTTTCTTGACATGGGACCATACATTTCCTGGAGTTTCCCTGAGCCATTCTAGAAGAATGCTAGCTTTGCCTCTTGTTCCTTTGCATGGGTATAAAATGCAATACCCAGAAATGTACTCACTTCGCATATTACATTTATAGTCATGCCTATGTAGTTTCAAGTTAAGTTCTTCAGTTCTTATTTCCTTTGTTAGGAAGATTTTCATTTTCCTAATTCATAGTAAACAGTATAACATCCTTCTTAGAATTAATTTATATTGTTTGTTTAACACAAGGTAGTGGTGGTAAACCCATGGCACGTATGTCACAGCTGGCTGTTTTTATCATTCAAAGCTCTAAAAGGTCCACCATTCATGACATAAGGTCTTAATATAAGTCCTAATAAATTTTCTCAAAAAATGAAGCAAGGACAAGGAGTATAAGTATTTATTTCTCAAGCTGACTTCTGCTAATTGTCTTCATAAGCATACAAGAAAACATAATTAAGAAAATTTCCATTTTCATGAAATTCAATTGATTCCTCTTAATAAAATATTTGTACTAGGCTTTGATCAATCAACTTGATGGATTAAATATGATGAAATAATCATAATTATAAGTCAATAGAGAATTTGATTTGAAAATCTATTTTGTTGGGTTTGTTCACTGATCCACTTCAAGCATTTGAATTTTCTCAATAAATGTTTGTTGTCCAAATGGCCATTAGTAAACAGTAATTACATGCCTGCATGTGCGCACATATAGAGCTAGATGGTAATTTTTTTTTTTTTGCTTTTTGGAGACAGGGTCTTGCTTTGTAGTTCATGCTGGGCCTGAGCTCACTATGGTGCCCAGACAAGCCACCGCGAACTCAGCAATCCTCCTGTCTCTGCCTCCCAAGTGCTGGGATTACAGGCGTGAGCCACCACGCCCAGCATTATATGTGGTAACCGGGGATCGAACTCAGGTCCTTACACTTGCGAGGCAGGCGCCGGAACCACTGAGCTACCCTCCGGCCCTAGATGGTAACATTTTAATAAATTAAATATATGTCAATTTAAAAGATTTAAGTAATGCAGATTCTTTTTTTTATTGAATTCTTTATTGGTACAATTTATATACATCTCAAAATCACATACAACATTGGGAAATCTGTACCAGTATATGCCACAAGTCAATTCTCATTTTTACCCATATCCCTACCCACTCCCCCCTCCTCCCCCCTTTATACATGCTCTTTTATTTTCTTTTTGTATCATATTTATTCCTTCCCCTCATCACATTCCCACATCAAGTTTCCTATAGAAATATTCCACTCTATAAAAGCTATCCTACCCTCTAGAACTCATTTGCATCTACAGGTGTTCATGCCAAAGAGAAGATCCAGGAATTGTCTATCTGTGATCTATTTTTTTTATCTGTGATCTATTGATTTCACTTATTAGTATATCCTCCAGGTGTCTCCATTTGCACCTAAATGGATTGATCTTGTCATTCTTTATGGCAGAGTAATACTCCATTTTGTAAAAAAAAACCACATCTTCTTTATCCACTCTCCAGTTGATGGACATTTCAGTTGTTTCCAAGATTGAGCTATCACGAACTGAGATGCTATGAACAAGGGTGTACATCTGTCTTTCCAATGTGAGTTTTTAAATTCTTTTGGGTATATTCCTAGCAGGGGTATAGCAGGGTCAAATGGGACCCGTAGTCTTAGTTTTCTGAGAAATCTCCACACGGATCTCCACAATGGTTGCACAAGTCTGCAATCCCACCAACAGTGGAGAAGGGTTCCTTTCTCCCCACAGCCACGCCAGCATTTA
>PVIC010017950.1:0-32109 GCA_004025085.1 Thryonomys swinderianus
TCCTTCCTTCCTTCCTTCCTTCCCTCTTTCTTTTCTTCCTCTCCTCTCTTTTTCTCTCTTTCTAGTTTCTGTCAGGGGACTGAACCCAGGGCCATCACAATAAGCTATGTCCCCCCTTTTTAAGTTTTTGAGGCATAGTCTTGCCAAGTTACTAAACTGGCCAGGTTGGCCTTTAAATTGCCATCTTCTGCCTCAGTCTCGCAGAGTTCTGGAATTGTGGAGGTGCGCCACTAGGTCCAGCATCTTTACAATTTCTGCTCCACCCAGGCTCCCCCTCCACTTTTTCCTGTCAGTGAGGGGGATGGGCAGACAAAGAAGATAATCCCGCCCTGGGGCTGGAGCAGGGGCAGATGGAGCCTCTGAGTTTGGGTGACTCACTCAGGAAGACTTTAAACCAGAGAGGACCAGGGAGGCCAAAACCCTTACTGTGCTGGGCACATGGGTGGTATTTTTGTACCCTGATCACTTCATCCTCCTGGCACCCCGGTGGACACCACCATGGACCTCACCATCTCACCCCTGGAGGAGTTAGTGCCCCTGAGCACCACCCAGCCCCAGGGCCAGGCCTCCCTCTTGGGTATCAACCACTAGGGCCCCCTGCCAGAGGAGACCTCTGTGCGCAATGTGGGCTTCACTAACGTGGTGGCGGCAAACGGTTGGTGGCACGATGACATCACACGTCACCTGAGCTGTTGTCTCTGAACTAAAACCTCAGTGTTCAGGCTTCATTGCAGGGTTGGCGCTCAGGGTGGCAGTTCGGGCTCGAGTCTCCGAAAGGTTGCGGGTCTAACCCACCGAACATCGTGAAGGCCTGGCTCCGTGGCAGCCGTGTGCGCAGAGAGGGCCCAGCAGAGGGCAGAATGCCAGGCCCCTGCCCTGCCCGGCAGTGACCACAGCTGCCCAGACACCAGCTGCCACCAAATCCCAACTTCAAGACGGGATCCCCTTGGGCCAGGCCTGGGAATACGGCCATTTACAGATGAGGAAACTGGGGCGCAGGGAGGTTGGGACAGGTTAGAGCCAGGGCAGTGGGGGACCAAGCCCGACCTGGCCCAAGGCAGTCCTCTACAAGGGCTGTTCAGGTGCACACGCCAGGGCCCTGGGATTCTGAGTCCAGCCAGTCTTCCCCCCTCACTCTTAGTTTCCGCGGGTCTAAAATGGAAATGGCAGTGTGCAGGGTCCACGCAGGTCTCGGCGGAGAAGCAGGCCCGGCCGACTGGGCCCCCTGGGCCGGGTGGAAAGCCGCGATGCCTTTTCTGAGGCAGGCCATGGAGCCCCACGGTGCCTATCTCTGGGCCTGTGGTCTGTCTCCCGGGGCCCCATTACAGGTCTTCAGGCCCTGGGCTTCGGGTGAGCAACAGAGCCTGCGTCCTCGCTCCAGGGGGTTCACGCCGCAGCGGGCAGAGCCTCGGCCCAGCGCGAGAGGCCCGCTGGAGGAGGCACTGGGGAGGGGACCACCACAGGCCCCAGCCCGCCGGGAGACAGCATCAGAGCAGAGGGCGCCGGAACCCGGGGGCCAGAGGGCCGCAGAGGAGATTCTCAGAGGAAGCGGAGGGAGGGGACAGCACCGGCGGCCCCGGGGCATCAAGAGCCCGGTGGAGCTAGAACCCTGGAGATAGGTCCAGCTCTGGGAGCAGCTCATAAGCATTTATTCAGTTATCGCAGTGCTTAACAGAACACTCAGACCCGGCGACTGTTTGGTAAACATGAGGCTTCTGAGCATCGCTGAGCTTCGGGGTCCCAGCCCGGGCTGGGTGCGTGGCGCTGCAGGCAGAAGCAACCGAGCTCGGATCCCCCCACCCCACCCCACCCCACCCCACCCCACCGCACGCTCGTGGAGACCGGACAATCCAGACACTCAGCACATCCACCCCTGTGATGGAGAGGACGGAGCGGGAGGGGAAGGGGCCTGGCGTCCCACCAGGGCAAGATGACCTGTGTGTGCAGGTGACCCCCCACCCCCACCCCTGGGAACCCAGGCAAACGAGTTTCCAGCCCTTGTCCCTCAGGGCCAGGCTGGGAGCTCAAGTGTGATAATCTCACTAGCCAGGTGCTAAAACCACTGGCTCTGGGACTAAACTATTACCCTCCCTGATGGAGACACCTTTTAATATAGCCTGTGGCCCGGCAGAAGCCACCTACCTGCAGGCAGTTCAGCACCTGGAGGCTGCGAGCGCTTGGGAAATCTGACACTGCAGAACTTAATGGGCCAGTCTCTACGGAGTCCTTGAGCCAGTGCCAGGTGCAGGATCGTGCCGTCGGGCACAGGGAAGACGGCAAGGCTAGCAGGAGGCTCGGGACCCGGGGCTGCCTCACCTGTGCCGGGCAGGGAGTGTGGCTCTGGCTAATTTCGGTGATGCCCCCACTGGTAGGCAGGAGCCAGGCACACCTGCCACGATGCTCACGCGGGTGCAGAAGGGGCGGCGGCTCTTCTCCGGTCACCGTGACGTGATGAAGACACCTGTGGGCTCTGAAGGCTGTTTCTGCACACGTTTTTAAAAGTGTTTTGTTTGGTTGGTTTTCTGCTATACTGGGGATGGATGGAACTCGGGAGTAAAACCTGCAGCACTTTTCGAAAATACATTTTTAAAACTTTGAGGCAAGTCTGCATCGAAGTCACAAAGTGGCCCAGGCCGGGTTCAAACTTGTGATCCTCCTACTGCATCGCCTTCAAGTGCTGGGGTAACGGGCACGCGCCCCACGCTTGGCTCTCGTGGATGATTTTTAGAAAGAGCTGGGCCTGGCACATCCTTTTCTCACCAAGCAGCCCTCTTGGCCACTCTGCTTCCCGTGCAGCGTGGGCTCATCTTTAGGGTCTGCTCCGTGCTGGGGGCGGGAAGCCACGAGGCACCGTCCTTCCCGGATTTCTCAGCCGCTCGACTTCCTTTTCAGCACGCGCCCTACTCATGCCAACAGCACGTGTCCCGTGCACTAGCTTTCTGTCTTGTTTGAAGCATTCCCCCAGAACCTGCCCGTTAGTTTTAGGTCCTGGGAGCACATGGAACTGTAGAACTGCTGGGGGTGGGGTGGGGGGTCTGAAGTCTTGCCTTATCTTTTCCAAACAGCGAGGCATTCACCCAACTGGTGCAGTGGTACCATTCTGGGGAGCGGAGGGAGGAGGATTATAAATTCGAGCCCAACCTGGACAGTGTAGCAATTTAAGACTTTGTGTCAAATTTAAAGTAAGGAAGGAAGGAAGAGAGGGAGGGAGGGAGGGAGGGAGAAAGGAAAGGCTGAGGATGTAGCTGTGTGCAGGCCCTAGGGCCGGCCCCGGTCCTGAGTGGGAGGGGCTCCCTTGTAAAGAGCCATCTTGGTCATTTTCTAGATTCCCTTCTTTGTGATCTGGGCCCAACTCAGTTCTGTCTACACTGTCTCCGCCTGTGCCAGCACCAGCCAGTTAACCCTCCTCGGGTGTCCCTGCTCCCTGTCCTCCTGTCACCAGACTGACCCTCCCCAGAGAGTTTAGGATCGATTTGATTTTTCCCATGCCCCAACCCCAAACGCTTGCTGCAACTCAGGGTGGAATTCCTGTTACTGCGTGGTGGGTACCTTGTAAGGGATTAAGATCTTCATACTAAGGGGCCAAGACTGGCCGGCTCTCAGGACAAGAAGGGACAATAACGAACCAGCCCCTTGACACGGAGCCCTCGGGTTACAAAAGCTCAGATTCCTGACGGATGACCTAGAGGGTGGCCACAAGGGCATACGGACCTTCGATGACTCACTTACCTGAAGTCCTGGCCTCGGGTAGCTCCTGGCTGTTTCTGCTCGGGGCCCAGGTGTGGCAGTCCAGGCTTCCAGCCCCGAGGGTCAGGCTTAGCAGCACCAGGTTAGGGTGATTTATCTTCAGTTACATATTTGTACCTTAGGAATCCTTCCTCCAGATTAAAAAAGAATCGCTGGCGCACGTACTGCTCGTTATTTCGCTGTTTCGTGTCGCCGTCGATGCGCGGACTGTCCGCTCCCCGTTTGGCGGACCGTGAGACGCCTCGCCTGTCCCAGGCCCGACACGCGGTCAGGTGCGCACAGCGGTGATGGAAGAGCCGTGAGAAGCAGGCTCCAAGCCCCCACCCCCACCCCCACCCCCGCCCCGGAGCTGGCGACCCCAAGGGGAGGCAGCCCCGGAGTTGCTGCGGCTCCGACATTTTTGGGGGAGCCTCCTTCGGCAGACACATGGGGGAAGGCGTCTGCAACCATTTTGTTTCTAAATTTATTCATTTCTCGCCAGGCATGGTAGAACAAGCCTCAGAGGGCTGAGGCAGGAGGATTGCCAGGAGTTCAGGGCCAGCCTGAACTACATAGTGAGATCCCATCCCCCCCCCCCCAAAAAAAACCCCACTTTATTAATCATCTGTCTCTTGCGCTAGAATAGGGGGCTGGGAACAGGGGACCCTTTCTGTCCCAAAGGGCCAGGCACTGGCTGTGTGCTGTGAGCTGGGGCTCTCTCACCCTCGGAGGGAAGAAGAAGAAGAAGACACTGCCAGCCAGCAAGATCCGGATCTGGAAGGAGAAAGCACAGCCCCGGAAGTGGCTGGCTGTGCCTAAAACTGTGACCACCAGGGTGGAATGTAGCTCTGCGTCTCTCTGGGAAGCTCAAGGTGTCGAGTTTGATTCCCAGTAATCCCCTCCAGTGTACCCCAATCTGACTGCCCTGGCTTTCTTGTAGATGGTATCTACTGTGCTTCCACTTCACTGAGACTCGGGGTGCGCTTGGAATGTTTCATTTCTAGAAAGGGGGGCTGAGTGGCCTCTGTGTAGCCCTTGCTTGGAGCACAGCCTTTGAAGATATGAAATGCCTCACACCGTGTTTGCCAAATTTTCTTCTTTGTCTTCTTCCTGCACTTCTCTTTCTTCCCCATCTTCTTCTGATCCTTATTTCCTTCTCCTCCTCCTCCTCTTCCCCCACTCCTGATTTTTCTGTTTGCCAAGCTTTAAAAACCTGGGCATGTGGCACGTGAATATAACCCAGCATTCAGGAGGCTGAGGCAGGAACTTGCCACAAGTTCCTTGTCTAAAAAGTGAGTTCAAGACCAGCATGGGCTACACAGCTAGACCCTTTCGCAATGCTTAAAAAAAAGAAAAAAAGAGCTTCTCAAGTCTTCCTCTGACCTGCTTTAGCCATACAAAATGAGAAAAGGAGAGTGTGTTAGGTGGTAAAATATTTTTACTAACCTATGCCAGCAGTGGAAATCGTGTTGGGGCCAGGCGCTAGAGCACCGGACGGGGAGCAAGCGCGTTTGTTAGAGACACCCCAGTTTTGGGACAGTCTGGGAGGTGTTTGAAGGTGGAGGGGGGTGTGCTGCAGGGAGAGGGTGGGGCATTGTATAATTCTCTCTGCTTCTGCATGTATATAGACACTTTTGTAGTCTTAATAAAAAGGAAACTGGACATCGGAGGTGAGCTGTATTTTTGGACAGGAGGTGGTTGAGCTGCGCTGAAAGAGGGCCAGGCCCTCAATAGCTTCCAGTCTTATTCTAATTAGCATCATTATTTTTTAAAAGACCAGTGGCCAATTGTTGTGTCTACGCCGAGGCCTAGAAGGTCTCTCCTTATTTATACAGGGTCTAGTTAGGTCGAGACAGCTTCCCTCTTTAGTCATCCTTTTCTTCCTCCCTGCCCCTCACCCCTCATGCTGGGTGTGGAATCAGGGCCCCCACACTGGGGTACATCCTCAGCACCCGCCCTTTCTCGAAATGTATTTAGATGGGGTCTTGCCAAAGTGCTAAATTGCCCAGGCTGGGCCAGACCAGTGACCCTCCTGCCTCAGCCTTCCAGAGTGCTGGGGTTATAGGTAAAGGCACCAGGGCCCTTCCTTTCTTTTTGCCTTTTCTGGTGGGAGGAATGGTTTAATTCCTTTCTCCACCAGCTCCCGCACCCTTGCATAACCACCCAACTTTACAGCAGAAAATGGGGGCCTTTAACAATTTCTCTTAACAACAGTACTTTCCAGTGAATCATCCCGGATCTGGGAAACCACTGTTCATGGTGGCTGCCTGGAAGGAGCGAGCAGAATGTGTGAAGACAGGGCTTTGCTTTTCCCCCTTTATGACGCTCAGCTGGCTTTTGGTTGTAATGTCCTGACGTCCTGGTAGATTTTGGTTAGGTAGGGAACACGGAAGGGGGAGCGCAGACCAGAAGGGGGAGCACAGACCGGAAGGGGGAGCGCAGACCGGAAGGGGGAGCGCAGACCGGAAGTCGGCCTGACGGACGGAGGAGGCGTGGCGCCCACGGCCCTCTGGGACTGCGAGCCCTGCGGAGCTCATCAGAGCCCCGCACCGAGGTGCTTCCTGCGTGCAGCTGTTAGGGAGATTTTATCCTGTGCCCCCCCTTTCGTGGAAATGACCACCGAGCAATGTTCTTTGCCACTCTTCTGCATTATTATTGAGACCCAAGTCTCTCTTTTTATTACCCTCCTTCCACACCTTCATTACTGTACAACTGGATATAAGAATTGCTCGTATTTACAGTGTATTTGTGTGTGTGTCGCAGAAGGTTTAAGTGAGGGACCGTTTTGCACATGAACCAATGTTTTGTTTTGTTTTGTTGAGACAGGGTCTCTCTTTGTAGCTCAGGCTGGCCCTGAGCTCACTACTTGGCCCAGGCAAGCCTCAAATTCAGTAATCCTCCTGCCTCTGCCTCCCGAGTGCCGGGATGACAGGCGTGAGCCACCACGCGCGGGACTGCAGTATGTGAGACTGATTGCTGGTGGGTGTGAGTCATCACGCCCGGTATTGTTATATGTGGTTACCTGGGATTGAAGTCAGGACCTTGCGCTTGCTAGGCAGGCACCAGAACCACTAAGCTAAATCTCTGGCCCTAAATCTCATCTTTTAACATCTACAAAATAACTTTATGGAGTTTAAGTTAATCAACAATATTTTTTTTTAACTATTCTCCTGAGATAGAAGACTACGGTTTATAGGCTTCATGATTTTAGTAACTCAGAAAATATTTCAGAAGCATCTGAAACTTTCAGCCCTTTCAGCTGAGCGAGGTGATAGGAGAGAAGCCTCGTGAACCCCGATGGTCCAGCCCCTGGCACAAAGCTGCCTCCTGGAAACCCCAGAGCCGGGCAGGCTCCTGTCCACGCCCTGGGTCCATCGATTGCTGTCAAGATCTGGATAACAGAGACTGGTGGTGACTGGTTTCTCACTCACAGGCTGCTGGCTACTCAGAGGCACAAGATCCTCCCACCTGCACTGGTAACTGGAAAGGGACACCCAGAAGACTTGAGCCTGTCCCTGAGACCTTGCCACATTCGCCCCTGGCACTTGGCCTGTGCATGTTGGTGGCACAGGCAGCAGCCCAGGATAAGAGCTCTGGTAGCTGCACAGAGTACTTACTAAGCATGGCTGAGGACCTACTAAGTGCTGTCACAGTTCCAGAGCACCAGACCCGGCTTCAATGGAGTTTCTCTTCTGGCTGTAACAAGAACAATCGGGTGTGCAGCGCCGACGAGCATGGGCAGGGAGGAGAAGGGAAATTCTGAAGCAATCACTGCGTCCTGCGTGAGCCCCGACGTGAGACTCTCTGCAGCCCAGCTCTGGACTGACTCTCTGATGGCTCGGAGCCCCATCTTTCTCATTGGAGAGCGACAAACCTTGAAGCTCGACTCTGGCTGCTCTGAGAGTGGTACCAATCGTTTCCAGTGAGTTCCAAGAACCCAAGAAGCTTCGAGACACAACCAGAAGCTTCCGATGGCTGGACCTATCCAGTCCTGAGCCCCCAAACCCTGATGTTTACCCTCATCCGGAAGCTTATCTGGGGAACAATATCTGGTACATCAGTGCTCCTCATGGAGCTGTGTCCTTTTGGTGACAGTATCAATTTTAAAAATTAACTGATGTAGGCCTGGTACAGAGAGGAAAGCTCTAATCCTAGCTCCTTAGAAGTCACAAGTTCAGGGCCAGCCTGGGCAATTTAGAAAGACCCTGTCTCTTGGTCTGGGGATTTAGCTCAGTGGTTCCAGCCATCACAGGGTCCCAAGCTGAATCCCCGCTAACCACGGATGACAGTGCCATGGGGGGGTGACTCACGCCCACCAGCAATCAGTACCACACACCACAGTGCCGGGCATGGTGGCTCACGCCTGTCATCCCAACACTCAGGAGGCAGAGGCAGGAGGATTGCTGAGTTTGAGGCTTGCCTGGGCTACATAGTGAGCTCAGGGCCAGCCTGAACTACAAAGCGAGACCCATCTCAAAATATAAATAAATAAAAATGAAAAGCACTGGACATGCACCCCAGTAATCTGCCTGGGTTTGATCCCCCTGCAAAGGCTCTGGGAGTCGGACAAGGGCAATCAGAAACTTTAATGAAGAAGCATAAGGAATCTTGCGTTCCATCTTACATATACAGGGGTTTGGCAAATAATAACAAGTACTATTTCATGCCAGTGGAAAAAAAACAAATTATCCAGTAAGTAACAATTAAGGAGAAGCATTTGGGGAGGAAACTCCTTCTCCTACAAAAGAGAGTACAAAGGGCAAAAACCACAGGTGGACAGTGAGCATTCTCTAGAAACATCCTAGGAATTTTAGAAGTTTTGTCATGAATATGACTTTTACACCAAGAGAAAAGGGCTGACAAAATCTACCGCATAAAAATTTGAAACGTGATGAGTGTAATTTCTGACATAAAACCTGAAAAGAGTAATGGGGTTTGGATCTGTGAACCCCCCACACCCCCCAGTATTAAGAAAAATGGTATAGCAAGTACCACTCCCGGCAGACAGAGCTTAGGGGTTTTCCTGCTGTGTTTTGTTTCTGTTTTTGTTTTTAGACAAAGTCTCAATAGGTGAGTCAGGCTAGCCTCAAACTTGTGATCCTCCTGCTTCAGCCTCCCAAGCGCCACAATTACAGGCATGTGCCTTCATGAAGATTATGAGTTCAAGGCCAGCCTGGAAAATTTGGCATGACCGTGTCTCAAGAAAGAAAAAAAATACACAAGTCCGGTGCCCTCCACCTGCACGATCCAGGAAGCTGTGGAAAGGTGGCGGGAATTGGCCACAATGGGCACACGGTGCCCAGCCGGGTGCCCACTCCCCTTGCAGTTTCCGCGTGGGTGCCTGTGCCTGCGTCTTATGAGGACGGTACCGAGGCTGACGGAATCCATTTGCGGTCTGTCCTGCGGGACACTGCTGCCGCGGGTCCCCAGGCTGGCGAGGGCAGCTGCCACTTCCCTGTGGGAAGGACGATGAGCCCAGGAAAGGGGGCTCCCTCCCTGGCAAGCTCCTCTGCCCAGCGGCCGGAGCCACCCACCCCACCGCGACCTCAGCAGCTCTAGGACCACGGTTCTCAGGCTGGGTTCCTTCCCACTGGTGGCCGCAGCAGCTTCAGGGTGCACATGGAGGGTCCCCCCAAACTCTTGTGCTAACCTCCCAGCCCACTGGCATCTGGACTCTTCGCGTCTCGCTCCCCAGCGCTGGCCTTGAGCGCAGCCCATGAGATGACACCGCAGCGGGGGCGCCGGCGCTGTGGCTAACACCTCCCGGAACAGAAGCTGCCAGGCCCAGCTCGGTGCCCTGTACCCTGAATCCCGCCACTCAGGGGGCTGGGGCAGGATGGTCGCAAGTTCAAGGGCTATCTGGGCGACTCAGTGAGTGAGACCCTGCCTCACATGAAGGGGGGGTGGCGCAGGGGTAGAGGGTTCCCCCGACTTTCTAAATGCCTACCTTGAGCTAAGCGAGCCCCCGCTCCTGCAGAGTGGGCAGACAGTGTGGCCCCTGGGGCAGCGTGAGCCCTGCTGGCGACCCCTGCCCAGGGAGAGGCCGCCAGGGCGGCGAGAAGGTGCTCACAGCCTGCGTCGCGTACCCTCGTGAGTGTAACAGGATAACTGTTTTTAATTCTGAGGGAAGACAGGCAGAGCCCCGGAAAACCTAAGAGCAGGCCGGCCGGCCAAAAGCACATGTGGTCTTCTCCCGCCCTCCGAGATTTACTTCCTGATAGATACATTTTTAAAAGTTTTTTAAAGTGTCTGGTTAATGATTAACTTGCAAAGAAAAAGAGCGGGCCCTGCTCTTGCAAAAGAGACTGGCCCACTGGTCAGCATTCCCCGCCCGCGGCCCTTAGCAGTCACGACTGCCGGTGGGTCAGCGCAGCGCAGCGTCCCCGGTGGAGTTTCAGGGACGATAACTCCAGGTCAGGCCAGAGACAAAACATACCCCGGAGCCCGCATGCGCCGCGGCACTGTGGCCGTGGGTCCTCTCAGGGCCCGGCGGCCCTGCAGCCCGCCTTGCCCCGCACAGCTGGCCCCGGGCGGCCCCTCGGGTGACTCCTGCAGCGTCCCCTGCTTCCCTGCGCTCGCAGCTTCGAGACCCCCTGTGCACCTCGGCCTGGATCCTCTGCACGGCTCGCGTGCCCCTGGGCAGCAGCCATAGGGCAGCCGGGTGTGCCGGGCACAGCTGCCAGGAGGACACAGTGCTCACCGGCTTTTCTCAGACCTTCCCAGGGCTGCACGCTAGTTCTGTGTCCGTTTTTATGGGCACACGTTTGCAAAACGTGACTGCGTCCATTGTGGGAAGAGAGTACGCATAGGTGACGTCTCTCAATTAGCTTTCAGCCCCTCCCCTCTCTCCTTCCACTTCCGTGCTAGGTCCCTTTACAAATATGTATTTTTCTTATGCATCTTGGTAGTATGTGATGCTCATAGCCTGAATTACAAAGTGAGACCCTGTCTAGAAAGAAAGAAAGAAAGAAAGAAAGAAAGAAAGAAAGAAAGAAAGAAAGAAAGAAAGAAAGAAAGAAAGAAAGAAAGAAAGAAAGAAAAGAGAGAGGAAGGAAGGAGAGAGAGAAGAAAGAGAAAGAAAGAAAAAAAGAAAGGAAGGAAGGAAGAAAAAGAAGGAAAGAAAGAAAGAAACGAAGAAAGAAAGAAAAAGAAAAGAGCCATTTATTCTGCAGTGGGATGGAATCTCAGTATTTTAATTTGCATTTCTCAAATGGCCAGTGATAACATGTTTCATGTTTTTATTAGCTGTTTGTATTTCCTCATCTGAGAAATGTCTGTTTATTTCAGATGCCCATTTTTCTTTTATTTTCTTTTAGTTTTTTGAGACAGGGTCTCGCTTTGTAGTTCAAGGTAGCCCTGAGCTCACTATGGAGCCCAGCCTAGTCTCAAACTCAGCAATCCTCCTGCCTCTGCCTCCCGAGTGCTGGGATTGCATGTGTGAGCCCCGGTGCCCAGTTTACTGCTACTTCTTGGGCAATTGGGATTCTGTTCAGAAAGTCTGCCTCGGTCTATGTCCTCATGGATACACATGTCTTCAGGAGTTTCACCTACTTTGTCTTGCAGCATTTTAGGTAGTTCTGCCTTAAAATTTAGATCTTTATTTATTTAGTTTGTTTATACATACATTGTGTATTTTTTACACATACATACATACATTGTGGTATGTGGTTACCGGGGATTGAACCAGGAACCTTGTGCTTGCTAGGCAGGGGCTGGAACCACTGAGCTAAATCTCCAGCTCCACTATCTTTTCAAAAATCCCCTTTCGCCTCCTTCCCTTCCCCCACTCCTCCCTGACTGACCTTCCCACTTGACCACGTTCCTCCCACTTCCTGATTCTATCCTCCTTTCTGCTCCTTATTTACCCTTTGGGTTTCCCATACCAGAGAGACAATGCGATACTTAAACTGTGTATCTGATTAGTTTCACTTAAAATCATGGTTTTAAGGTGCATCCATTTATCCAAAAGTGACAAGTTTATCTTTCGTTATATACCCCATTGTATATAAATACCACACTTTATTTATCCATTCATCTGTTAATAGGCATATGGGCTGTTTCCAAGATTTAGCTATTATAAATTATACCACTATAAACATGGACATGCATATATCAGTGTATCACTGTGGTATGATACCTTGATTTTTTTTTTTTTTTGGAGACAGGGTCTCGCTTTGTAGTTCAGGCTGGCCCTGAGCTCAGTATGGAGCCCAGGCAAATCTCGAACTCAGCAATCCTCCTGTCTCTGCCTCCCGAGTGCTGGGATGACAGGTGGGAGCCACCACGCCCGGCACTGTGGAATGTGGTATTGATTGTTGGTGGGCGTGAGTCTCCACGCCCAGCATTGTATGTGGTTATTGGGGATCGAACTCAGGACCTTGTGCTTGTGAGGCAGGCACCAGAACCACTGAGCTAACCCTCCAGCCCCAAATTTTATTTTATTTTTGAGATAGGGTCTTGCTGTATAGTTCAGGCTGACCTCAAACCTGAAGTGATCCTCCTGCCTCAGCCTCCAGGCTAAAATTTTGTCTTTTGATCTTTAAACTCTCTTGGAGGGATGGTTTGGTTTTGGAAATGAAGCTAGTACTCAGGCAATTTGTTGGGATTTTTAAAATATTTGTTTGTGTGTTTGGTTTGGGGTTTTAATTATACAAATAAGACCTACCACTGATATAAATCAGCATGCAAGAGGACAAAACATGCTCACTGGTCACTGAGCTGCAATTTAAGGATAGTGTTAAATAAAACTTGGTCATAAGAGATTTTTTAAAATTGACTTTATTGGTACATTATATATGCATATTTTATATATACAATGTATGTATTTTAATATATAACATATATGTATTTTATATATAAGATATATATTTTTTTATATGTACATTATTATATATATATAATAGGAGAGATTTTTGTCTTAATCTTAATTTTAGTGAAATACTTTCACCATTCAGAATTATGGTAAAGCCAGGTGTGGTGGTAAATAAATGCCTATAATCCCAGCCTGGGAGGCTGAGACAGGAGCATTTTGAGTCCAGCCTAAATAGTTTAGTCAGTGAGACCTTGTCTCAAAATAAAAAAAGCTGGGGATGTAGCTCAGGGCCCAGGTCCCAGGTTCAAGCTCCAATACCTACAAAAATGCTGTAATGGTTTTATAGGTTAATAGTTCAACTGTTTTCATGGATGGAACTGAAAATCAGTTTAACCCCGAGTACACGTAGAATATTATCCAGTCTTTTTTGCATCCACTGACGGAACCGAGGAGCCTAATATTAGTTGAGGAACTCTGTTTTCATTTTCAAAACAACCCAAGCAATCAGGTATCGGTTTCCTCATCTGTAACACAAGTATGTGAGGCCATCAGCTTGCCCAGGGGCTGGGCTGAGGCCACCATGGAGGCGCAGAAGCCGATCTGCCGGCTCCAGGCTCTGGGTTGCTGCTGCTGTGAAGGTCAGCGGCCCCTCGACGCCGGCCATGCCCAGCGGGTGAGAGGAGGACGCGGAGGACAGGGCCACGGCCCGCAAGGGCTGCTCCTCAGGTCCGAGCTCGGCCCAGATCGGCATCTGCTCCCTGACACAGGGGCTCCGGAGCTGTCGGCCGAGGGCACTGGGCGTCGCTGCTGCGGAGCAGGGACCAAAACTAGGCTTAGAATTGGTGGCACCCCGGGCGTGGTGGTGTGCGCCTGTCGCCCCAGCACTTGGGAGGCTGAGGCTGGAGGATCGCTGTGAGTTTGAGGCCAGCCAGGATGGCATAGTGAGTTCAAGGCTACGAACTCCACAGGGCAACGAAACAAAATAACACAAAGAAGAAAAGAAGTGGTGGCTTCGGTTGACACCATCAGCCTGCTCAGGGGAAGGCGCACGAAGACCAGAGAGCGACAGCACCACGAGGGCGCTGTCAGGGGACGTGCAGGACACCTATTAAATTTGAATTTCCAGCAAATAACACCTTAGTAAAGTGTATAAGTACTACAGTGGGCTCCCTTATACACACACACGTCATGTATCTGAAAGTCAAGTCCTGCATTTTATTTTATCTGCTCTAGCCGGTAAACCCCACATACGAAGAGAATTGTGTACAAAAATGTTTCACCTGGAAGAATTGAAAGGTTTTTAAGAACACTGAGATTCCATCTTACTGCAGAAAGAATGGCTATCATAAAGAAATCAAATAAAAACAAATGCGGGCCAAGCTTTGGGGGGAAAAGGAATCTTCTTCGTTGCTGGTGGGAGTGTACACCAGTACAATCACTACGGAAATCAGCACGGAGATGCCTCAAAAAACTAAAAATAGAAATTCCAGTAAACCCAACTATTCCCCTTCTAGGTATCTTCCCGAAAGACTGGAAGACCTCATGTTACAGTGATATGTGCATTCTTGTATTTAAACAGCATGATTCATGAGAGCTAAATCTTGGAAACAGTCTGCAGTTCCATCCGTAGAGGCATGGATTGTTAAAACGTGGTTGCTACACACAGCGGGCCGCTCACTACTGTGCCACGCAGGGTGGGCCTGAGTCACTCGTGGGAAAAGGGGTGCGTCTTGAGGTCGTAACGTTAAGTGAAATAAATCAGAGACATAAGTTTAAATATCACATGGTTTTTCGTACAGGAGAAACACGAAATGTAAATAAATAGCAAAATAATAAATAACAGGAAGTAGGTAGATGGATTTTCTACAAGAAGGAGACAAAAAGATGGAGGGAGGGGCAGGAGGGGAGTAGAAGATGAAAAAAGAATTGAAAGGAATTATGTGCTCAGACTCCCCATAATGGATATGATGGTCATGTACTGCGACCGCATACTAAAAAAAAAAAAGAATAAAAAGGCTTTAAACTTGAAGCCCTGGGAGCGCGGTACAGATGTCCTCAGGATGACGTGAAGTATCCTGTGGCACATTCCAAAGACCTGCTGACCAGGCCCGGGGAGGGGACGGGCCCAGATCGTGGAGATCGGCGCCGGCGCGCAGACGCTGGGTACCGGCTGCGGCTGCGAGTCAGGCCGCCTCGCACCCGAGCCGCCGCGAGGCTTCCCGCGTGGCTCAGGGACGCCCGGCCCACGGCGCCCAGTGTGCGCTCGCAGCACACGCCGGTCCCGCTCCTCCGTCCCCGGGCGACATTCGTGTGCCGTGTGTTGTCACCTTCGGTCCCGCGAGGCCCCTCCCCTGCTGTCCCTGCTGGCCTCGGGGGACACTGTTCGGCAGACTGATTGGGGTTGAACCCTAGCAACTGGCCCACACAGCCGGAAACAGGGCAGGAGGCAAAGGCCGTGGGCGGAATCATCTGCTTCCACGGTTACCTTGGCACGTTCTTATATGCTCCTTGCCTTAGATGGGGAACATGGTTATTTTCACAATCAGGGATCGCTCACTGCTAGGCGTGGCACCACGTGCCTCTAATTTCAGCTTCTCAGAGAGGCTGAGGCAGGAGGATCACAGTTTCCAGATCAATCTGGGAAACACACAAAGAACCTGTCCCAAAGTAATAAAAGGGCCAGGGGTGGAGTATATCTCGGATCAGCGATCAGGCCCCGGGGAGGGCCTGCTCCACCCTCCAGCCTGAGCCCTGGCAGGGCCTGTGGCACAGCCCAGAGTCTGGGTGCGGCAGGGGAGGGGGCTTCTCGCCCAGCAGGTGCTGCCCGTTGCTGGCCCTGATTGTGAACATTTCCTAGTGATCCATGGGAGCCGGTAGAGGCCAGCTGTGTTCTCCCCACATCTCTAAAAGGTAGGAACGAGGATCCCAAACAAAACAGACCAAGGCTTTTCATCTATCATCTATCTATCTATATCTATCTATCTATCTATCTATCTATCTATCTATCTATCTATCTATCTATCTTCATCATCATCATCATCATCATCTTCATAGATATTTAGAGACAGGGTCTCACTTTGTAGTTCAGGGTGCCCCTGAGCTCGCTATGCAGCCCAGGCAAGCCTTGAACTCAGCAATCCTCCTGCTGGGATGACAGGCGTGAGCCACCACGCCCGGCATTGTGTTGTGGTGTTGACTGCTGGTGGGCGTGAGCCACCACACCCAGTATTGTTGTATGTGGTTACCAGGGATCAAACTCCAGACCTTGTGCTTGCCAGGCAGGCGCTGGACCACTGAGCTAAATCCCCGGCCCAATTAAGGTTTTTTTAAATGGTGTTTTTAGGAGAAAAGAGGGGTAACATGCCCATGGGGACACTGAGGCACTCGGGGTCAGCCGATGGTGGGACAGTGAATAACACAACAGATACAAAAGCAAAGCATCGGGCTGGGAGCCAAGCGCGAGGTCAGGACTGGCTGGTTGGTGTAAGGCCTTTGATTTCTGCAGCAAAGAGGCAGACCTGAGGGAAAAACATGGCTAAGAAAAATACGGAACAGGAGGAAAAGGTTCAGAAGGGTGTGTCTGTCACATATCTGTTAGGATGGGCATGATCAAAAAACAAATGAAAAATAAGTGTAGGGATGTGGAGAAGTAGAACCCTGGTACCTGATGCGTGGCTGCCGATGACAATTTGCGCTGGGAGTGGTGATGAGTGCCTATAATTCTAACACTCAGGAGGCTGATGCAGGAGGGTGACCATGAGTTCAAGGCCAGTCTAGTCTGCATGGTGAGTTCAAGGTCAGTTTGAACTGCACAGGGATATCCTATCTGAGAGGGAAAAAAAAATGAATTTGAACAGAAACATTCATAGCAGCACTATTTATAATAACCAAAAAGGTGGGAACAGCCAAGTGTCAATCAACACACGGGAAATGAAAATGCAGTATCAATGATGCAACGGAATAATATGTAGCCATGAAAAGAAATGCAATACACCTGGGCATAGTGGCGCAGGCCTGTCATCCTGGCTACTCTGGAGGCTAAGGCGGGATCGCAGGGTCAAGGCCCCCAGAGTCTCACATTCCCTGGGACTCTGGTGGATGCCGAGTCTCCTCCAGGGATGAAGACCGGTGTTGGAAGTAGGAAGAGGGATGGTTTTGTTTGGGACCATCCACACGGGGCCCTTGTGCTGAGCTACACCCTCAACTATTCTTATTTTTTTTAAATATTTTTCTTATTTTTAAAATTTTAAGACAGGTTCAGATTTTCTCTCCTGCTGCCTCTGCCTGCTCTGTGGTGGGACCACAGGTGGGCAGCTCTGTGCCTGCGGGACCCGTCACATCGTCAGAGGACCGAATGCTCCTGACATCTGCCCTGTCAGTGAGTAAAACAGTGGATTTTATGATATGTCAATTATAGTTTAATTCCTTTTTTTTGTGCCGGAATCAAACTCGGGACCTTATACTTGTAAGGCAGGCGGCAGAACCACTGAGCTAAATCCCCAGCTTTCATTTAATTTTTAAAATATATTCAATGTGGTACCACTTATGCCAAATTTAAGGCCTGCGAAGGAATGTCCACCCCTCCATAGGAAACAGAGAATAAAAACATGAAAGGAAAGGAGGAACTCCAGTTCTGAAGCCGTCGCCATGCGGGAGGCCAGGGTGGCGGCCGGTGTGAGCGCCTGGGGCCCCGGGATCGGTCCCTTTTCCTCTGTTTGTGTGCCCGCTCGGCGTGAACGGTGCCAGGCGTCCCCTTCCCGGCCCGGGGGCCGTGCCTTCACCGTCATGTCCTCTGTCTTCTGTCACTCTGTTGTGGGTTCCTTGTATCCATCCTGTCTTTGGGGCCACAGAATGAGGCCTCACTTTTTACAAAGATGTTCAATTCAGGTCGTTTTCCCCCTTATGTCTTTAGTTAGTTTTGGGGGGTGCTAGGATGGAATAAGGGACCAGAGCTCCAACGCTGAGCGACACCCCACTCCAGACGTCACAGATCAGCAACTCTTTCTCCACTGGTGTGAGCAGACACCTTTTGCCATTTACTGATCAGCTGTCTGACCGTTGTACTTTGACCAGTCTGATTGATGCGTTGGCCAAAAATCGGGACGACCGATATGACTGCAAAGAGAGTGTGCGGCTGTGGGCCTCTCTGTGTCACCACGCCAGGCGAAGGTCAGGTTGGGGTAGGCGCAGCGTCGGGACCCTGAGCCCAGCAGGTGCCAGGCTGGCTGCCAGCGGCTGCCTGGAGCTTCCGCGTGGTCCCATTCCTTGCTGGGACAAGGACACCAGGAGAGCAGCGCTTGAGGTGCCCGCTTCTTTCAGCTTTTCCATGCCAACCCCCTGCGGCTGTCCAGGTGCCAGGCTGGGGACTCAGCCAGTGCGAGAGACAGCAAGAGCCCATCCTGACCATCCCAGGCAACCACACGCCGCCCGCCTCCCTGAGGAGCTGTTGCAGTGCACCAGCCCCGAGGTTCGACCCGTCTTCATCACGGGGAGGTTCCTAATGGCTCTGTGCCTCAGTTTCCACACTCTGAAAATGGAAATGGGAGGGCCAAGGAGGAGAAGGTGGCCCCGGGAGGCCCCCTGCACTGTGCCGCATGCTTCTGGTGCCCTGGCCCTGGAGGGGTGTGGCCAGCGGGTCCCCTTGGGAGCGGACCCGGCCGCAGATCCGCCGAGGCCCCTCCAGGCCTTGATCCCGTTGTTGACAGTTGTCCCGTTATGTTCAGATATTGCATTGAGCAGGACCAAAACCAGCAGCCTGAGCAGCTGCTGCCTTGAAAGGACCTGAACACCAAGGTCCCAGCGTGGACCTGAGAAGATGTTGGGGTCCGAGATGAGCGAGCAGGGCAGGTGGTCGGTGGAGGGAAGGAGTGGGAGCCGGGGGGGGGCTGCCGCAAGGAGTGGGAGGGCCCTGACGTCTAGGGTTTTGCAGACCCTCCTGCGCTCACCACAAGGCAGGGCCTGCCAAAGAGCAGGGACTTGTTCCACAGGCTTGCTTCTGGCTGCCTCAGTTTCCCACCATTGCTGGACTTCACAGACCTGCAGGGCAACTTCCCCTTCCGGCTAGAAATGGCCCATTATCTTTCAGAACTTCTTTGAAATACTCGAGGATGGTTTGGTCACTTCTGGAGGGTCCCCCATTTACTGCGGCCTTGAAGAGAAATCGGTAAACCAAACGGACTGTGGAAATAGGAACTGTGGGCCCCCGATTTCCGGAGGTGCTGAGCTACCTCTGCCGAAGTCTCCCGGGAAGAGTCTGGTGTTACTGGCGCTAAGGTCTTGTCTCGGGACTGGTGCCGAACAGAGCGTAAGTAGATGTTTCTAGGGGAAAGGCAGAGCCAGCGTGACCGTGTGGTTTATCTGTGCGTGAAAGAGGTCAATAACTTCCGCTGTTCAAGGGACGCCCACCAGAGAGATGCCAGAGAAACCGACGTCTCAGCCAGGCTGAGGGAGCAATTTGTTCTCAAGGGGCTCGAGACTGGTGTGTGCGTGTGCGTGCGTGCGTGCATGTGTGTGACTGAGGTGCTTTGCCACTGAGCCTGCCCCCCAGCCCTGGAGAGATAGGTTGCAGCAGAATCTCATGGGTAGAGGCCTGGATACTCCAGAGACAGGAGGAGATCCAGGCCCCAGGACGATCCCAGGCTGAGGGTTTGGCCTCATCGGGAGGCTGTCGAGGTTAAGGGTTCAGGCTTTGAGGGAGGAGCAGTGAGAAGGTGCAATTTAAGGGGCTTCTCCTCCTGCCGCCTTGTCCTAACAATCCAGCTTAACCCTGCAGGCCTCACCTGTTAACACCACATCTTACAATGGAATTGTACGCGTCTGAAAGCTACACTTAAAGCTGTTAGCTTTTCGTTCCACTTTGTTTTGTTCCGACAGGTGTTTTCTGCAAAGATCGGAGCCACTCGGGACTGTGATCTTCTCAGGGGTGGCAAGAAGGCCGCGGGTTGCAGTCCTCGGCGCTGCTCTGCCTCGGTCAGTCCCCGTCTGGGTCTCTGAGGAGTTTCCTAAGGGAATATTTGTCCTGTTCTCTCCGGATTCAGCCCGGCACCCTGCAGGAGAGGCATCTGGGCGTCCCCAGTGTCTCGGTGGCGACCTGAGGTTTGTCCAGTTTTTCCTGCTTTTACACAGAGATAAGGACTGTCCTTGTGAATGCAGATGCGGCCGGCCGGTGCACCTGTGCGGCTTGTGTGCTTGAGGCTCCGAGGGCTGTAACTGCCGGGTCCTGGGGTCAGTGCACATTTCCAGGCCTCTTGTTTCTCCTGGAGAAAAGGGGGCCGCGGACAGAGCTTAGGGCTGCGTCGCAGTTTCTTGTTGAATCTGGGTGCCGCCAAGTTGCTGACTTTCTCAGGCCGGGCTCTGCTTTGCAGTACTGCTTCAGCCTCAGAGTACTGAGACTGCAGAGGCGGTTAGTGGGCTTGGCTAGGTTTCAAATCATATTAGAAAAACAAAACAAAACAAAACAAAACTCTTATTCACTTGGAAAGGTGCGGCGGGAACATCACCAAGAGTTCTAAGCCAGCCTGGCTCTGTAGAAGGATTATCTCTAAGACAAAACTACCCCACAGAGGTTGTAGGTTCTTCTTCTTTTTTTTTTTTTTTTTGAGACAGGGTCTCGCTTTGTAATTCAGGCTGGCCCTGAGCTCACTATGGAGCCCAGGCAAGCCGCCACGAACTCAGCAATCCTCCTGCCTCTGCCTCCCAAGTGCTGGGATTATAGGCGTGAACCACCACGCCCAGCCCGGCACGGTAGTATGTGGTATTGATTGCTGGTGGGGGTGAGTCTCCATGCCCAGCATTATATGTGGTTACCGGGGATCGAACTCAGGACCTTGTGTTTGCGAGGCAGGCGCCGGAACCACTGAGCTAACCCTCTGGCCCTGGTTCGTTTTTTTTAAACTTGTTTTAAATTTTTAGTATATGTGCTGCCGAAGCGAGCACTTGTTTTAAATTTTTAAAAATTGGATTCTTTATTCATTTGTTTTTTTTACTTTTATTTATTTATTTATTTTTAATTTTTATTTATTTTGAGGTTGAAGTTTTAATACCAGAACTGAAGGTCACTTTTTTTTTTTTTCTAAAAATGTAAATATACGTGGATGACTTTCGGGAAAAGTGAGATCTTTAGGGAGAGCCTAAGTGTTCCTTAATAACCCTGAGGTGGAGACGATATTTAGTCAGGCCAAGAAGCCCTATCTGATGGGATGGCAAGCCCTTTGTGGGGCCACGCCCAGAGTGTAGTAATTACCAGGGGATTTCTGTGATTCCTGGCTCCGCCCGGATGTGGGAGGGGAGAGGCCGCTGGGCAGGCTGAGGGAGACAGGAGCCCGCTCCTCCGCCCTCCAGGGTTTTCGGGGAGACTGAGCCCTCTGAGCTGGTAGAGAACAGGACGGGGGCCCTGCAGGAGCAGGTTCTCTGGCACTGAGTGAAAGCCTGGCAGTAGCGGTGGGGCCTCAGAGAACCTCAGGAGCTGAGGTCTATAAATCCCAGCACCCTGGGAGGCTGAGGCAGGAGGCTCTCTAGTTTGAGCCCACTCTCAAAATAAATAAATGAATGGCTGTAGGCGTAGCTTAGAAGGCCCTAGTTCAATACCCAGTACCGCCACACACACACACACACACACACACTTTCCAGGCAGAAGAAATAATACATTGCCTCATATGCAGCTTTATTTTTAAACATGACATGGACACATAATAATTGTTCGTACTTCCATTTGTGAGGTTCAGTGTGCATGCGTGTGTGTGTGTGTGTGTGTGTGTGTGTGTGTTTATTCAGGTTGCCTGGCTCAAGGAGCAACTCGAAGAAAAGGGGAATTACTATTGCAGTTAGGAGGACTAGATTGAAGCTAATGCCTGTGCAAAGCAACCACAACCAGGTCAAAGTTATTTGGCTGCCGGCTCTGAGAAACGCTGGGCCAGTCGGTCACCCAGCGTCAGTCCTCAAACACCCCACCTGGGCTCTCCCCTCTGTCTCCCAGTCCCGGCTGGCCGTTGAGTCTCTGGCTCGCTCAGGGCCCAGTAAATAGCATTCCCGACTCCTCCAATGGGGATCTCTGCCGTCAGGATGGTCTCTTTTGCTGCGGGAAGGAGAATAAACCCAGTTTTGCCTGATAAACGGGTTTTGCTATGGAATTAAGCCAATGGAATTAAGGCCTGCGAAGGCATTAAAAATGCTTGTGGTTAGTATTCTGCAAAGCAGACAAAGCCAAGAGTGTTTGGTACCAACACACGGCTATGTCCAAACCCTGCACCCTGGTTACATCTGCCGCACACGGGGAGGACTCGGGCAAAGCGACTTGGGGTTTTGAGATGGGAGGCAACGGCGGAGTGCCCGAGGGCCCAGTGTCACCATGGGGGTCCTCACAGGATGGAGGAGGGACCAAGTCAGAGGGTGATGGACAGTGGAGGCAGACGTGGCTGGTGGCACGGGACCCTAATGTCTCCTACGCGGGCGTGACCCTCTTTCTCTTCTTTCCTTTTTTTTGTGGGGGGGGGGTGGTGATGGCGGAGGGACCGGGGTCTCCAAACGCTGAGCACATGCACGCCGCACAGCCGCGCGTGCGCCCCAGGTTCACGCTTTCCGGAACCGTCCGGGGACGTCTGCGCCCTTCGCGTCACGGTCTTACGTCGCCAGACGCCGGGCGCTGAAGCCCCTGTCTGGGAGGCGGCGGCCCAGGCCTTGCTGCGCGGCTGTCAGCGGCCGCCTTCCTCCCCGGGCGCTTGACGCAGCAGCAGCGCTCAGCCCTGTGCTGCGATGCCTCGGTGAGGCCGATGGAGGGACCCGGGCAGGGCCAGGGTCAGACGTGGGGGGCCTGGGAGCCCCCCGCCACCTGCTCAGAGTCCGAGAAATAGGTATGGTTACGGTAAAGACCTTCCCCAGCTAGAGGAGCGGTGCGTCGCTGTGCCTGTAACTCGTGTGCGTGTGTGCGGGAGTGCGCGTGCGTGTGTGTGCGCACCCGTTATAAGCTGGGGATCGAACCAAGGCCTCACACAACTACGGTCCAACATGTTGTCTCTCTACTCACACAACCAGTGTGTGACCTTGGGTGTGACATTCCAGGGTGTGCTCCGTCGTCTCTTGGTAGCTGCGGTTAGGGGACAGGGGACGCGTGCTGTGTGTGAGCAGGAGCAGAAGCCCAAGTCACAGCAGCCCTGGGAACAGGTTGCTTTTCCCCCTCCTCCTCTTCTTCCCCTCCCGCCTTCCTCCCCATTCCCCTCCCCCTCCTCCCCTCCCCCTCCCCCCCCTCCTCCCTGCTTCCTCTTCTACTTTGCCCCGGATTGCACAAAACACTTGGGAGCCAGAGAAGGGCAGGAGCGATGGACGTTCCAGATAGCAGCAAGAGCAGCCAGAAAGTTCATGGGGGGGGAGAGAAGGGGCGACCGATCCAGGGAGCTCGCAGCCCGGGTTCGAGAGATCTCATAGAAAACACAGACTCTGTTTAAAAAAAGAAATCTCTTGCAAGATGGACTGCCCGGTCCCCAGCATATACAGGCGGGGAGCCAGAGACCTGGGAGAGGCCCTGGGCCTCCGGGAGGCTGGGATGCCGGCCGAGCCCCTTCTCGTGACCACCAGGCTCCGTCTCAGGCCTCTGCCCTTCAGGAGTCCGGATCTGGGAGAGTCCAGAGGGCTGCAGCCTGCGCCGCTCACCCCGCCCTCCCTCGCCCCCGAGCTCCCTGAGAGGCCCAGGGGGAGCCATCCCCGGAGTCCGCCTGCTGAGCGGCCCCAACACCTCCATGCCCAGGTGCAGTGGCCACTCGTGGGCTCTGGCCGCACCCTCCTCCCCACAGGGCAGGGCCCTCTGAGGCGAGGACAGGGCGCCCTGTCCCCGAGGCCCCTCTAGGGCTGGCATGGGCACCCCCGATATCTCTCGCTCCTTTGGGGAGCTCTGAGCCCTCATGCAAATCTCTGCCTCTGAACGGGGCCGGGTGAGGGTGGGGGAGACTGTACTGTTTCAGCAATACCTAACACTTCGGACGACACGATACTATTTTGGATATTCTGAAAATGAGATCTTGCTGAAGACAACTATATACTATAACCTGGTGAACAGGTAAGACAGAAAATATCCCTTGGGTAAAGGGAGGACCACCTAAAGAGATAGCTGGATTGGGCAAAGGATAAAGCTACCGTTTTCCTATCAGTGAAAGAAGAAACAGTTATGCAATAAATCACATGGAGTCCCTTTTAGGAAAATCAAACCTACATAAAACTGACCTTTGAAATGGAAAGCAATGGAAGTGGACTTGATATAAGTGCACCGCAGCCTGGGTGTCTGCCCAGGGCTCAGTCGTTGTAGGAAAGAAAGACAGAGTGTAGCTCTGTCCTGCGCCCCAAAAGAAGTCTCTCTTCGTCCTGTTGGACGAACCCATTTGGCCCAGCTGGGCGTCTTTCAAAACTTGAGAATCACGATTTCCCGGTGATGTGCATCAGAACCGGAGGGGAGATTGCCAAACCCATAGCCAGGACCCACCCACCCGCCCCAACTCCTCTTCGCTCCTGGGTGGGGCTCGGGAATGCGGTGGACGCAACGTGGGGGATGTGAACCCCTGGGAACCATGTTTTGCGGGATGTAGGGTCTGTAGAACTTGGCACTGTGCCTGGCATAGGTGTCACCAATGGAACCAGAGCCAGGTGTGGTGCCACACGCCTGTAATCCCAGTGTTACGGGAGGCTGAGGCAGGAGGACTGCAAATTGGGGTTTGTTTACCTCAGTGATTTAATGAGATTCTGCCTTAAACAAAAACGAGAGAGAGAGAAAGAGAGAGAGGAAAGCCTGGGAATGTACCTCAGAGCAAAGCCCCGAGTTTAATCTCAAGTACCATGAAACATAAATAAAATGGGTTCAGCCCTGATGCTCGCTCAGGTGGGCCCGGCACAATCCCTGGGGGAGACGCGGGCTCCTCTGGACCCCTAGAGCACCGCTCAGTGGGGCCTGGACCAGGCCAAGAACAGCTGTGGTTTAGAGACCAAATCTGCGGGGTGTCAGGAAGGTGTCCAGGGAGAGACAGGACCGGGGCCCCTTCCTGTTAGGGCTCGTCCCCTGCATGTTTTCTGCCACCAAGCAGAGTGGGTCGTGGACATCTGGACTGTCTCACGTGGCAAACGCTGGAGCCACTAGGCTGGCAGCAGCCCAGGCGCAGGGCTTCCCAGGAGGACCGGTCACCATGTGGGCCACAGGGCGGCCATAGGGGTGGCGCAGTCACCTGAATTCCCGGTCCCTGGTGGCAGTGTGCAGGGGCCGTGACCCCTCCCATGTGACAGTCCAGTGCCAGCTGCTGGCAGGAGGCCTCTGCTGTCTGCACCTGGGCTTCCTCATGGGGCTGTGTGGGGCTTGACCACTGCCAGCGCTTCTCCCGGGAGCGGCCCAGGAGGAGCCAGCAGGAGCCACCATGTCCGAGTGTTCTCCACAGCCTACACTAGCCTCGGGCCATTTCGCCCATATCCTCTTGGGGATGCGGGCCAGCGACATCCTCCTCACGAAAGCAGGGACTCTGGAGAGGGGGTCGCCGGGCCCTGCGAGAGCCCTGCACCTCACTGTCGGCCCCGGACCCCAGGACTCACCCCCAAGCGGCCACCGCACCTGGCTGCTGTTGCTCGTCTGAATTGTGAACATGATGGCGACCAATAGCAATGGTCTGACTGTATGAACTTCTCCCTATTTACTAGTGTGCATTAAGGGAGAGCCCCCCTTTTCTCCATTTATTTGTCCTCTCGTCCCAGCGAGCACGAACGCAGGACCCCTTCTTCTTCCCAGGGCCGGGGACTGAGCCCAGGGCTCTGTAATGCTGAGTCTAGTGCCCAGCCCTATGTGGCTGTTTATTTACTTTTACAGTCCCGGGGGTTGAACTGAGGGCTTTTGCACTGAGCAAAGCCCTTAGCCCTTATTTTCTTTTTTAAATTTTGAGACACAGTCTTGGTAAATTGTTAAGTTGTCCAGCCTGCTTGCCCGGGCTTGAACTTGTGATTCTTCAGTCCCAGCATCCCAGAGTGCAGGGATTACAAGTGTGTGCCTGCAGCCTGTCACGAGTGTATTTATTAATTTTCTCATTCCTCTGTGTACAGTGAGCCACCCACCACTGGCTATCTCTCACGCCTTCCCCCAAGGCCCTGCCAGGCTGTGCCCACTCTGTGCCCGTGACCTCTACACGGGGCACGGGACATCCCCTGTCCACACTGAGAGCCGAGGGACAGCCGTGTCCACAGTGGTACCCACAGCAGGGTCTTGCCCGGAGTGGGTGGTAGGCTCAGCCAAGCTTCACTTCCTGTCCTGGGTTGGAGGCTTTTCGGGTTCTGCTTTGGGGCAGAGCACCCCAGGTCACCGACGCCCTGGGGAGCCCCCCGCCTGCACGGTGAGCTCCTGTTGAGGTAAAGGTGTAGATGCCCGCAGTCCTCCAGTGACTTCTGCCGGCTCTTTTCCCAGAAAACTGTGCTTTCCTCTAAGTTTTCCGATTTATTGGTATAAAATAGTTCCAAAGTATTCTTTCACCTTCAACCTCTGTAACATCTGTGATGCATCTCTTTTCATTCTAAAAACTGATACACTGTCCCTCACCACAAAAGGAACATCATCAGAATTTTATCTCTTTGTCTTTATTTTGGAAGAGATAGCTTTGGTTTTGTTGATACTCTGGCTTGATTCTAGTAAAGTTCCATTGTTATTTCTGTCCTCACCGTCCATTTGCTCTGCGTTTATTCTGATGTTCTTTTTCTAGTTTGTTGAGTGGGCCGTGTAGCTCTTTCTTCCTGCACAAGCGCGTGCACGCACACACACACAAACACACTGACACGCACACATACATGCACACACACACACGATTAGACTTCTCTGCAGAATTGCTTTAGTGACTCCCATGAGTTTAACAAGGTGGAGTTTCGTCACTGTTAGGTTCTAAATATTTTCACATTCCTGTTACGATTTCCTCTCCTTAAATTTTAAATTTGCACGTCTGCGTGCCTTATATGGAGTTGTTACATAGCACATGTTACATAACACGTCTTCACTCCTTCCCCTTTCACTCTCTCTTTCCTCCCTCTATCCCTAGATCTCCTCCCCACTTAAGAAAGATCTCTCCCTATTTCCTATGTACTGTATTTAGCTTTTTATTTACAATTTGAGTTAAATATCACATGGTATTTAAGTTTGTGTGTCTGACTTAATTTACTTAACAGTATGGCTGCAAGAAGCAGCCATTTTCCTACAAATGACTTGAGTTTGTCTGTACAGCAATGTAGTGTCCATTGTGTGTAAATAGACTTTCTTTTCTTTTTTTTTTTTTTGAGACAGGGTCTCGCTTTTATATTTCAGGCTGGCCCTGAGCTCACTATGTAGCCCAGGCAAGCCTGGAACTCAGCAATCCTCCGGTCTCTGCCTCCCGAGTGCTGGGATGACAGGCATTGAGTCACCATACCTGGCACTGTGGTATGTGGTATTGATGGCTGGTGGGCGTAAGTCATCATGCCCAACATTGTATATGGTTACCGGGATCGAACCCAGGACCTTGCGCCTGCAAGGCAGGCACCAGAACCACTGAGCTAAATCTCCGGCCCTAAATAGATTTTTTTTTTTTTTTGCTTTTTGAGACAGGGTCTCGCTTTGTAGTTCAGGCTGGCCCTGAGCTCACTATGGTACCCAGGCAAGCCGCCGTGAACTCAGCAATCCTCCTGTCTCTGCCTCCCAAGTGCTGGGATGACAGGCATGAGCCACCACGTCTGGCATTCCTAAATAGATTTTCTTTATTCGCTTGTCCACTGATGGATGTGTAGACTGCTTCCCAGAGTTAGGTTATGAACAGTGCTGTTTTGTACACAGATTTGCTCGGATAACTGCACTATGGCCTCTTTAACTTGGGCCGACTCTTTGGAGGGGAGCAGCTGGGCCAGATGGAATTTTAGCCCTCATGAATTACCTAGATTTAAAATTTCCAAACACTGTAGAATATTTTTGTTTTCTTTATATGGCTTTATATTCTTTGTATGGCTTTATTGCATACAGGATAAAGTTTGATTCATAAGGACAAGGCGGACAATATGTCTTTCTGGCATAAGTCAATTATAAAAAGTGTTAAAAATTTACCAGAAGTACTGAATCTGCTGGAAGATAAAACAGGTAAACTGTTGAAGGCATAGGCAAGAACTTTCTGAACAGAATCCCAATCGAACAAGAAACGAGAATCAATAAGTAGGACCACATCAAATTAAAAAGCTTCTGTACACCAAAGAAAACAATCAACAGAGTATAGAGACAACCCACAGAATGGGGAAAAAGAATATTTTTTTCTAGCTATTCCTTGGACAGAGGACTCTTCTAGAATATTTAAAGAACTCCAGAAAACTTAGATTACCCCCTCAAATAAAGGATTGTTCCCATCCTAAGAAGCTGCCCAAAGGGTTAAAGACATTATGTTACAGTGACCCAGGCAAGTCCATGTTTATAGCACAATGCATAATAGCTACATCTGCAGGTCTGTCACTAAAGAGCTTGTGGTATTTACACATGATGGAGTATTACCTTCTAAAGGAAGATCAACTTGAATTCTGTGTAGGAAAATGGCTGCACCTGGTGGCCGTGTTAAGTGAAATAAATCAGAGAAGCTCAAATAGCGTACAGTTTTCCTTACTATGAGAGAAAACCAAAGTATAAATAAAGGGCAAAATAAAAGCTAAATAATAGGTCTGGTGTGGTGGCCTATTAATCCCAGCACTCAGGAGGTTGAGGCAGGAGGAGCAGTGTGAGTTCAAGGCCAGCCTGGGGCTACATAGTAAGTTTGAGTCCTTAGAGAAACCCTGTCTTAAAAAACCAAAAACACGCCGGACGTGGTGGCTCACGCCTGTCATCCCAGCACTCGGGTGGCAGAGGCCGGAGGGTTGCTGAGTTCAAGGCTTGCCTGGGCTATATAGTGAGCTCAGGGTCAGCCTGAACTACAAAGCGAGACCCTGTCTCAAAAAAACAAAAAACAAAAAAAACAGGGCTGAGGATTTAGCTCAAGGGGTACTGTGCTTACCTTGGAAGCACAAGGCCCTGAGTTTGATCCCAGGTATCACACACACACAAATAAATAAATAATAAAATTAAAAAATAAATGCAAGCTTGATGACGAGATAGAGGGTTTTTGTTTTTGTTTTTTTTGGAAATGGCAAGGTGACCAGGACAGGGAGTGAGGAGCCTGGGTGGGGAGGGGAAGAGAATGAGGAAAGAATTGAGCTGTGTCATGTTGGCCTAGAGACTCTCCTGAGGAATGCAATCAAACCCTTACACGGATGGATGTTTACAAGTTTTCTTTTGAGAGGGTCTTTCTTTGTAGTTCAGGCTGGCCCTGAGCTCACTATGGAGCCCAGGCAAGCTTCAAACTCAGCCATCCTCCTGTCTGCCTCCCGAGTGCTGGGATGACAGGTGTGAGCCACCACGCCCGGCACTGTGGTATGTGGTATTGATTGCTGGTGGGCGTGAGTCTCCACACCCAGCATTGTATGTGGTTTCCGGGGATCGAACTCAGGACCTTGCGCTTGCCAGGCAGGTGCCAGAACCACTGAGCTAAATCGCCGGCCCAGTTTAAAAATATTTAAAACATAGTCACAGTCTAGCGAACACATATACCTGCGCGGCACCCCCTGCCTCCCAGTCTTGAGACTCAAGAAGAGCGAGGTCTGGAGCCTGGGTGCCGTCGGCCCTTCCCCGCTGGGCGGCCCTGGCCCTTCCTGAGCATCGCACCGCGGGCTCCGCGAGAGGCCGGGTATTTTCAGGGCAGGATGTCCCGACTCGGTGTGTGTGTGTGTGCGCGTGTGAGTGTGTGCCCGTGTGTACAGGAAGACCCACACAGGTCCTGCCCTTGCTCACTTGGGAGCTTCTGGGCCTCACAGCAAGGCAGGCAGGCAGCGAGTGTCAGGCAGGAGGAGGAGACACCTTTCTCGAGCCCTGACTTTGCTCCCCCGCCGCAGCTGGAGCTCCGTCGACCATTTTGGATCCTTTATTTCATTTTTCAAAAAGTTACTCGCAGGCGGGCGTGATGGCGCCGGCCTGTAGTCCCCGTGCTCCAGAGGCTGAGGCAGGAGGATCGTCACAAGTCTGAGGCCAGCTAGGGCCGCACAAGTGAGTTCACGGCCAGCCTGAACTAGGTCATGGGGCCAGGGAGACCCTGTCTCAGAAAACTAAACTTTAAATGAATATACCAGGCAAGGTAGCTCGTTTATTGTGGGTGGCAGACGGTCCGCTCTTCACTCCTCGTGCCGAAGGGCTCGGAGCTCCGCACGGTCCCTCGCACCGCGCCCCTCCGTCCAGCACCGCAGCGACCTCCGGGCGGGCGTCCTCCCTGCGAAGCGGAACGGCCGGCCGTCGGCGAGGCTGCCGGGCGGGTCGCTAAGGCCCAGGGGGGCGGCTTTCTTGGACCCTCCGCACCGGAGCTCGCGGCCCCGACACGCACTTCCGCAGCCGCCGCGCGCGCCTCGGATCGGCCGGTTTCCTCTGCGGTGCGGCCGGGGCCTCGGGCCGGATCTTCGCCGGAGGCCTGACACTCTGCACAGGGAGACCCGCCTGGGGCTCCGGGACCGCCGGGCCGCAGCGGGGCGGGGACTCGTGCAGGGCCGCGAAGGCCCCTCCCGGGCCCAGCCCCGCGCCCCGCGGCCCCTCGGACCCCAGAAGCCCTGCTGCTGCGGTCTCCGGGGAACAGGGAGTGCGGGCGCCGTGACAGCCTCTGAGTCCTCTCTCCCCAGGTGTCCCCTGCGGGTGAGAGTGTGGACGACACCGGGATTCGGAGAGGAACCCGAATCGTCTTCTCTTACCTGGCTGGGCTTGAACTCGGGGCTTTAGACTTGGAGCTGCGGGGCAAAGACTCCGCAGGGCCCAAATCCTGCTTCACAGTTTGCACCAAGAATTGGCGATCAAATTGGGGACATACAGTTCCAGAGTGTGGCCACTAGATGGCAAACTGACACTGGTGTGCAGCCAGAGGGGTGCCTGTGACGGTGGGGGTCCACTTCCGGTCACAAAGGAGGATTTGATAATCTGGTCAGCGGTTTTTTTTTTTTTTTTTTTTTAAAGACAGGGTCTTGCTTTGTAGTTCAGGCTGGCCCTGAGCTCACGATGTAGCCCACGCAAGCCTCGAACTCACAGCAATCCTCCTGCCTCTGCCTGCCTAGTGCTGGGATTACAGGTGTGAGTCACCACGCCTAGCATTGTGGTATATGGTACTGGGGATCGAATTCAGGACCTTGTGCTTGCGAGGCAGACGCCGGAACCACTGAGCTAAATCCCCAGTCCACCAATTCTCTTCTGTTACATCACCTAATCCATAAACACCCTTCTACTCTCAATCAGGTCCTATGTCCTTCTTCTCTCTCCTCTTTCTCATATCAACAGAGTCCGCCTCACAAACGTAGACATGAAGAAAAGAAAAACTTGTACAAATATTTTAAACTGCATTTATTGAAACCTCATGACATTAATACAAGTTCCCTTCGGCCTCTACAACTGTAAGAGGTGCTCAGAGTGGTGGCCACTGGCCTGCAGATATTTATTAGTACGGTGAACTGTGGAAATGTGTATATATTTTTCTTGGCAAGCTCTGTAGTTTCAAGTTTAAAATTTTTTCTCTTGCATTCCCTATTCCTAAACTCTCTGTCTTTAGTAGTGTGGCCAGAAAGCTTTATTACAGATAAATCTTTATTATAGTCTTTAGTTACTTCTATGTAATTAGAGTTGAATCCTTTTCCATCATTAGTGAACTTAGAGCTCCAAGTCAATACCTGGCTAGTTACTAAATGCCCGGTAACAGCGGGTTTCCCCCAGGGTTTAGGTGGTATACAGTCTGCTCTTAGGTTACATCACTACCCAGTGGTACTGCAGAGGCTGATTTGCTTAATGGTACCAGGGCTGCATAGCTCTTGCTGTGAAGTGTTTTCCTGTAAGTCTACATCCAGATTAACCTTGTGGCATCAGCAATAGCAGAGTCCATCCCCAGACAACGTAGTGCTGGGCCAGTTCCTCTGCACCTTCCCCTCCCACAGGAACCAGGATGGTCGATCTTGGGCTGTGACAAAGGACTGTGCGTGGCCGCGCCTGACGCACGGTACTGGACAGGGATGAATGAAAGAGGTCTCCGTGCTGGCAGCAAAGCCTTCACACCGCAAGGGTCCACAACCACAACAGAAAACAAAAAGAAAACAAGCAAAAAAGAAATAAAAATAGAAACATGGGCTAGGGCTGGGGCTGTAGCTCAGAAGCTCAGTTCCTGCCCAGCAAGCTTAAGACCCTGAGTTTGATTCCTGATACCAAAAACAAAAAACCGTGAAAGACAAGTCGACACAATATTTCCCCAAACTCCCAACTAGCGAGAAGTCAGCCTCAGAGGTGTGGTGGAGGAGGTTAGCGTGAGCTGGGCCTGAATTATTTGAAAAGATAACACTGATCAAAGAGAGACTCAGTGGAATCACAGAAATTACAACTGAACAGGTAATGGAAGCAATTAGCAAAAGGACAGCAACGCCTTCAAAGACCAAGTAGCCAAGGATACCTTAAAAGCAACAATGGAGGGCCGGAGATTTAGCTCAGTGGTTCCAGCGCAAGGTCCTGAGTTCGATCC
>PVIC010017951.1:0-32047 GCA_004025085.1 Thryonomys swinderianus
CTCACTGTGTAGCCCAGGCAAGCCTCAAACTCAACAATCCTCTTGCCTCTGCCTCCTGAGTGCTGGGATTATAGGCATGAGCCACCATGCCCACTCAGTAAGTACTGTGGTATGTGGTACTGATCGCTGATGGGTGTGTTACCACACTTGGTATTATTGTATGTGGTTACTGGGATCCATCCAGGGACCTTGCATTTGCTAGGCACGTGCAGGAACCACTGAGTTAAATCTCTGGCCCAATCTCATTTTATTTTTTGTGTCTGGTACTTACTGGCTTTGTTAGTGGGAACACTTACCAATATCTCTTTTCAGCCTTGGGGAATTCTTACTTGTTTTTGATAATTTACCCTTTTTCCCTTTTTCTCTCCTTCCTTCCCCTCTCTCTTTTCTCTTTGGAGTACTTGTACTTTATTAGTAGGGTGGTGATTATTCTGAGTTGTTTTACTCATAATTCTTAATATTTTAAAATAATTTGACTTTATCGAGGAGGCTGCTTAGGTATTACTGTTTTATTTTTTTTTAATCTCTAGATTATTTTTTGTACAGATTTGTAAAACTAACTTATTTTACGGATATACCATCTTTGGATTTCATTAGAATGCTAATTATGACTTTGAAATGTTAGCTTCTGTTCCTGAAGTTCTTTGTTTCTTCTGAGTCAGTTTTTCAGTTGCTTCTATTTTCCTGACAGCTGTCCTCACATCTGGTTTGTGCTAGATTTTCTGTTAAATTAAGAAAATAGGTCAATAGATGGTGGGTGTGTCTGCTAAATCTTAGAGGTAAGAGATTAGAATTGATTTGGAAGCAAGTTGAAAATTGGTCATAATTAAAAAAGAAACTACTAAGATTCTGTAGCAAGAAGAGATTTACTTTGTGCATAAACACACACAATTGTGTAGTTTTGGTTTTGCTAAATAGTATGTCTAGTCACCTTTTTATGGTGCTTTCAAATTATTTTGCTTGGTAGTCCATGGCTGGTACATAATATGAGACCTTGAATTACACTGTAATTGAATTTTATAAGTACCCTAATAGGGAACCATTATAGATTCTGGGTTTCCTTTTGTGGGTTAGTAGTCTTGGGGATTGATTCTAGGGTTTTGTGCATGTTAGGCACTCTACCACTGAACTGCATCCCCAGTCTTTAGATTGCTTTCTAAAACATTATTTTTAGTTGTGATAAAATACACATAGCACTTTAACTATTTATAAATGTGCTATGCAGTAGTATTAAGTACATTTATATTATTCATCATTCAACCATCACTATCATCTGTTTCTAGGCCTCTTTTATCTTATAAAACTGAAATCCTGTACCTAATAAACAATAACTTCCCATTCTTCCCTCCCCACTAGTCCCTGGCAACTACCATTGTAATTTCTGTCTCTGAATTTAATTACTTCAGATATTTCATTTAAGTAGAGTAATACTATATTTGTATATATATATATAACATAATGAAATAAACATATAACATGAAGTTTAGAGTCTTAACTGTTTTTAAGAACATTGTTCAGTAGTGAGATGTATTCATATTGTTGCAAAACAGACCTCTGGAAGGTTTTATCTTGCACATCTGAAATGCTGTACATACTCACTAACCATTACCATCTTCTCTCTTCCCTGGTAAGGACCACCTACTTTATGTTTCTATGAAGTTGGATACTAAGTACTTCATACAAGTAGAATCATACAGTGTCTGTCTTTTTGTGATTGGTTTATCTCAGTATAATATTCATGTGATTATATTATTATAGTATGTAATTTTCTTTTAAAGGTTGAATATTTTAGTGTATTATATATCAGTTTGTTTATCCATGTATTAGTGATGGACTGAGTTAGTTTTCACCTTTTGGCTATTATAAATAATGTTGGCGTGAACATGGGTATATACACTTAGGTCTTTGAGACCCTGCTTTTAGGTTTTATGGGTATGTACCCATAAGTGAAATAGATCATGTAATCTATTTTTTGTTTTGTTTTATGAGACAGGGTCTCACTTTGTAGTTCGGGCTGGCTCTGAGCTCACTATGTAGCCTAGGCAAGCTTCAAACTCAGCAATCCTCCTGTCTGTGCCTCCCGAGTGCTGGGATTACAGGCATGAGCCACCACGCCCAGCTCATGTAATCTATTTTTAATTTTTTGAGAACCTACTCTTTTCCACAGAAGCAGCCACGTTTTATATTTCTATCAACAGTGTAGAAAGGTTCTAATTTTGCTACAAATTTCTGTTGTTCACACTTGTTATTTCTGTTTTTTAATAGTAGCTGTGCTAGTGCATATGAGTTTATAAGTTCTTTTTTTTTTTTCCCCCTTTTGAGACAGGGTCTTGCTTTGTAGTTCAGGCTGGCTCTGAGCTCGCTATGTAGTCCAGGCAAGCCTCGAACTCAGCAATCCTCCTGTCTCTGCCTCCCGAGTGCTGGGATTACAGGCATATGCCACCACGCCCGGCCCTGTGGTATGTGGTATTGATTGCTGGTGGGCGTGAGTCTCCACGCCCAGCATTGTATGTGGTTACCGGGGATTGAACTCAGGACCTTGCGCTTCCGAGGCAGGCGCTGGAACCACTGAGCTAACCCTCCGGCCCAAGGTTATAAATTCTTGACAGTTGTGTTTTAGCCAAACTAACCTGCTAGCCCTCTGGGCGATACATGCATTGGCATGTGATAATGAGGTATGGAAGGGCATCTGGACAGTGCTTGCTTTCACTCAGGTTTGTAGTAATGAAAAACTGACTTATGCAGAGGTATAATTTTGAGACATGATGGGAAAATGGAAGTAACTTATTTGAATTTAAGAAATTTAGTGAGAAGTGACATGACAATAAGTTTGTAGTTTTGTGTGTGTGTGCAGTACTGAGGATTGAACTCAGGAGGACCTTGTGATTGTGAGGCAGGTGGGGCACTACTGAGCTAAATCTCTAGCCTGATTTTTACATTTTGAGTCTGACTATAAGTATGTAGAGATAAAAGGAAGAAGAGAAAAAAAATTTTACTTTTGAGGGTTTTTTTTGGTGATGCTGAGGATTCAACCTAGGTGCTCAGGCATGCTGGACAAGCACTGTACATCTGAGCCACATTCCTAGCCTCTGGTCTATTTTGAAGTTTTGCTTATGGGAATATTGTGGAAGTAAGTGGCTGGAGAGCTCTAAGTAGGTGAGGAAACAGTTCTGGAAACTTTTTTTTTTTGAGAGGTAGTGGGATAGAAGTCATATAGCATTTCTCTTCTGGAACATTTATTTTCCTTAGAAAAAATAATCTGATAAACTTTTCCTTCTCTATTTTTTATAGCTCTTGCAAGCTTAGGATATGAAAAGAGCTGTGTGTTGTTCAATTGTGCAGCCTTAGCTAGCCAGATTGCAGCGGAACAGAACCTGGATAATGATGAAGGATTGAAAATCGCTGCTAAACATTACCAGGTACGCAGAAAAGTAATTACTACATAATGATCAAAATAAGTTGCATTGAATTGAAAATAGTGTACATTTAGGTTTATAGATTCTTCTTTATACAACAGATGTGTTCTTGAAAAGCAAGTCACTTTTTAAATGAATTCTTTTTTTTTTTTTTTGAGATAGGGTCTTGCTTTGTAGTTCAGGCTGGCCCTGAGCTCACTGTGCAGCCCAGGCAAGCCTGGAACTCAGCAATCCTGTCTCTGCCTCCCGAGTGCTGGGATGACAGGCGTGAGCCACCACGCCCGGCACTGTGGTATGTGGTATTGATGGCTGGTGGGCATGAGTCTCCACGTCCAGCATTGTATGTGGTTACCGGGGATCGAACTCAGGACCTTGCGCTTGCAAGGCAGGCGCTGGAACCACTGAGCTAACCCTCCGGTCCTATGAATTCTTATTTTTAAAACCTTTGACTAACTACTTATGGACCAAGTCTGTTTTTTTCCCCCATTGCATACCTAGCACCTAGCACAGTGCCTGGCACATAATGGAGGCTCAGTTAGTGTTGATGAATAAATACATGAGACAAAATTGTAAGCATTTACTGTATATACCTTTTAAGTAAATGACCTAATTTAAAGCATTTATACATTATTTCTGTATGTTTCATAGAGTGAGAGACCGAAATTTTCACTGGTGTCACAAAAATTAAGAACTTTGGCAAGAAAATAAAAGTAAAAAATTCTGAGACTTATGGAGCAGTCATAAAATTTGGTCAGGCATACAATGATCCTAAGATGGCCACTCTCCATTTTAGGTACTAATCATTCACTAATTTGAGTTGCTATTCTGTGGCAGTTGTCATTTTAACCAGTTTTTAGTTGTTTTAGTTTAAAGAATATAAGTGATTATGTTGAGACATCATATATAGTTTCCATAAGTTACTTTATAATTTACAAAGTGTTTCATCTTATGATGCATGTAATGTCATTCTCACTTTATAGAAAAGGAGACAAAGGTCAGAAATGGATTTCGTTTGAGTCTTAGGCATTTTTATTCCAATATCACAGAATTCCAGGTGTTCCTCCCTCTGTTCCTGTGGAATTTGCTTATCTCAGAGGTACTCTGAGAGACTGATTTTTACCATTGTTTAAGTTCTGGGGAGAGGAGAGGAATGCTGTTTGTGTGAGAGGAAAATATAATTTAAGCAAACAACATACACCAAAGTTACGATTTGCTATACAATTTAGATGGACATAAGTTACAAGTTTAATATATACTATTTCTTTTTGAGATGGTAAATGGAAAATATGTTAAATTATGCAAAAGAAATACAACTTTAGCTTTTTGCTAATTGTAAAAATTAACTGACGTGAGAGATCTTAGAAGTCACTCTGAATTATTTAGAAAGTATTCCATTCTGTTAGTCTTTACAGCTGGCCACATCGTATGAAGAAAAGAAAAGAAAAGTGGTGGTATTAGGCTTTGCTCCTTGTCTAGGCCTTTTGCACCCAGAAGCCATTATGTGCTAACGGACAAGTTCTTTGATACCTCTGAACTTGTGATTCCTTCTTTGTGTTTAAGAAAATTGACCTTTTACTGCCTGGTTTGTAATTCTTTTAGTCATTAACCAAGGCCACCCAAATAATCCTTGCAGATATTCTAGTTTTATAGGAGTTTATAAATGCATAAAGCTTTATATTCATTTTCATACAGTTCAAATTATCTCTCTGTAAATTGTACATCCAGCCTACATTTTAATTCTAGGACTTTGTTCCTGTTAGTATACTTTTTTTTTTTCCCACAAAAACAAAGCTATTTTAGTTTTACCAGTAACAAAATATCTATGGGTTGATCAATTTAACGGGGAATATTTCACTAGGGAACTCTTAGCAACCAAACAGAAATGATGAGCAGTAGATAGTACCATTCTTCTTCAGAGGACGAAAGGTACATCTTCAGCATACTCTACTTTTGAGTGATAAAGTTTGCTTGGGACTAAAGCAAGAACATTGAAGTACTAAAAAAATTTTGTTACTGTTTTATACTTTCCTGTATTCTTTTTTTTTTAACTTGACTTTGCTGTACTTTTAAATTTGTATTATAAATTTATTTAATTTTTTGGTGGTACTGCAGATCGAACTCATGACTGCACTTGCAAGGCAGATGGTGGTGCCACTGAGCTAAATCCCTGGCCCCTTTTCCTGTATTCTTAGGTAAAATTGGAAGAGGTGTGTTTAAAGATAAATAAGCCTAATTGGTTTTTGCCATTAATTTACTTTATTTTTCCCTGTAACTTACCTTTTTTTTTTTTTCTTGTGTATCTACAGCCTTTGTATTGGGCTATACCCTAAACCTCTTTTTATGTTTTGTTTTAAGACAAGGTCTAAGTAAGTTACCCAAGCTGGTCTCAAACTTGTGGTTCTCCTTCCTCAGCCCTCAGAGTGCTGGGATTATAGTATGTGCCACCATGCCCAGCTTCCTGTAATTTACTTTTAATCTTTGTTAAACCATTTGCTGTTCTATAGAGTTTTTATTTATTTACTTATTTATAAACATGGTCTTCCTATGTAGTTCAGGCTACCCTTGAACTCATTATACAATCCAGGCTTGTCTCAAATTTGTGATCCTCCTGCCTCAGCCTCCCTCTGTAGAGTTTTGGAATATAAGTTTATTGTCTGTAGGTCATGTTTTAGACTGGTTTTGTATCATGCGAAAATTTAAGTATAATACTGCTCACAGAATTAAAACTTGAAATGATTTTTTAGAACATAGGCTTGTTGAGCTTTTACAGATTTTAAAAAATGTTTTTTTCCTCCTTTAGTTTGCTAGTGGTGCCTTTTTACATATTAAGGAGACAGTTTTATCTGCCTTAAATCGAGAACCTACTGTGGACATATCTCCAGATACTGTTGGGACCCTCAGTCTTATCATGCTGGCACAGGCCCAAGAAGTGTTTTTTTTAAAAGCTACAAGAGGTAACTCCAATTTTCTGCATGTTAAAAGAAGCTTTAAATTAAGAAAGTGATTAGAAGATGGCATGCATGTTCTATATAGACCTTCCTTTTTGAACATGGTACAGAGATTATTAAAAAAAGGTAGCCTCCAATTTTGAACTTGTATTACCAAATTGTGGGCAGTGTTGAAAGCTTGTGTTGAAAACTTAGTTACCTATTGTTCTTAAATACTAGATTTTGAAATAGTATTTATAATACATTTGCATATTATAAAACATTCATTTAACAAATATTGTGTGCTTACTTTACTCTTGGCGTTGTTCTAGTCTCTAGATAAAGAGTTAATTAACCAGTGAGACCTCTGGTTCTAGGAATATATATTTGATACACTTTATAATAATGTAGGAGAGTGAGATTGTTGTAGTGAGGAAAATGCGAGTGAATTATGTGATGGTGACTGGTTGTCTGGTTGTGGTAAAGAGATTCAGAAGAGCCATGCTAATTTTAGATTCATTAATTCAGACAGGATGATTGAATATACTTGATCTTAGCTAAAAGGCTGAGAAGTGTTAAGGTGGGCCTCTTAAATGACAGAATGAGTCCTCTATGCAGAGTCCTTGATGGATAGGGGAATGAAAACATTTCTTATAAGGCTGTAAATTAGTATGAGAGATTAGAATATAGGCTGAGTATTCACTCAGGCAGGGAATCTAATAAGAGCACAGTCATCATGTGGAATAGATAAGTAATTTTTCCTTTAAAAATAATAGTGTAGGGCCGGAGATTTAGCTCAGTGGTTCCGGCGCCTGCCTTGCAAGCGCAAGGTCCTGAGTTCGATCCCGGTAACCACATAGAACGCCGGGCGTGGTGCCTCACGCCTGTAATCCCAGCACTCAGGAGGCAGAGTCAGGAGAATTGCTGAGTTCGTGGCGGCTTGCCTGGGCTACATAGTGAGCTCAGGGCCAGCCTGAACTACAAAGCGAGACCCTGTCTCAAAAAAAAAAGAAAAAAGTGTATATTGGGGTAGAATTCATATATACTAAAATCAATCCAAAATTCGTGGTTTTTAGTGTAGTCAAGAGGTTTTCAACCATTAGCACCATCTTATTTTAAAACATTATCGTTCCCCCAGTTAACTGTCTACGTATTAATAATTACTCTGTATTTCCGTTTTTCCCAGTGATCAGCAATCATTAATCTATTTTTTTTCTTTTTGGATTTGCCTATGGAATAAACAATTTTATGCAAAAGGATTTTAGTTGCATCAGTAAGGATTTTTTACAGACAAATTGTAAACTTTTGACAATTGTAAACTATTTACTGTCATATATCAGTTTATCTAATAAAGTTTTAATTATCTCATCAATTTTAATTATAATGGTCAATTTCATACTTTATTCCAGATAAAATGAAAGATGCCATCATAGCTAAATTGGCTAATCAGGCTGCAGATTACTTTGGTGACGCTTTCAAACAGTGTCAGTACAAAGACACTCTCCCCAAGGTCAGTTACTGTTTAATAAACGTTGTTATTTTGCATGTGGAAATACTGTTGTGTGCAAGGAGGCTGAAAACTATCCATCTTAAGAATATTTGAAATTTTAATAGAAACATTTGGAAAATATATTGGTAGAAATAGTTTCTTAAATTTAAAATGCATGAACAACTCTTTTATATTTAGGAGATACCTTTGCCTTTACTTTTTACTCAGCTTGTTTTTCCAAGCTAAAACTCTTTTGGAAAACTTTCAGTATCTATTTTCTGTAATTTAATCAGTTAGAGACATTGTGTCATTCTCAATCATTAGTGATTAGATACAAGCATGAATACTTTAGCATATTCATTATTTATATTTTTAATTACTGCCCTGTTTTCTTAAAGAGGAGCCTTAAAGCACAAAAGCAGATTAAAAAAAAGGAAAAGAAAACTTAAATTCATCTGATATTTTGATAAGAAAGTTTGCCAACAGGGTAGCAAATTGGGCTGCTAAAGGACAGCTAAGGAAAAACAACCATCTTAAATGACATATCACAAGAAGTATCATGTATAAATGTAAACTTCTCAAGTGGCATTTGAAGAGACTGGTCCAAGATGAACATTTGTAAATGACAAACAGATGACTAGACTAATGAGTTACATTGGAATGGTTAACAAAGAAAAACATTGAGTAAAATGCATGTTTCAGTTATTGGCTCTTATGGTAGCTGACAATATTACATGGGAAACATGTTACTAGGGGCACTGATGAATTTATAAGCCACATTCTGATATACTTGTCAATTATGAAATTGCAGAAAGCTTTAGGGGTAAAGATGCATATAAGTACATCAAAATACACTTCAGTGAGAAATGAATAATACAAATTACGGGAAGATTCCTGGGAATTTAAAGTACACCAAGAGCCTAGAAGAAATGTGCCCAGGACTCTTGGGTCTTAGTAGCATTACTCTTAAAAAGAGACTTGGGATCTCTTCTCACCTTTTTTTCATCTGAAAGACCTCATGTTCAGCTGCACAGTGTACCGTTACATCCTGTTGGGCCATTAGTTCAGTCCTGTTACGGAAAGAAGAATGTCTCCTACAAAGACTTGGAAACTACCTCTGCAGCACTCCTGGTATTCTTTGAACATCTCCTGTTTAAGTACCAAGTTATTCCAGTCTTACCTTGAGTACTGGCATGAATGCAATTTGAGATATAGATGTCGTTATTTCCTTTTTACTAATAAAGCTCATAAGGTATTTTCATATTCTAGTTATAAAACTGGAATATCTGCAAGTAGTGATCCAGGAAGCTAGGAAATTATTCACTGGGAGACAGGAAAACACTCAAGGTAGTAATTCAGTCTTTGATTCTCTTATATTTTTGTCTAGACAGTGATTGTCTAGTATATTTCTTGGATTTTTTTTTTTAATAATGTACTTCCTAAAAACAGTGTGGTTACTGGGTAGGATATGGTATTTTGGTAGAGCTTCTATCAAATATAATGGCTATTCTGGTTCATATATTTGAATTTTTAAAATTTTTAACTAGCATTGTTTTGAAAATAAATTAGGGCTAAATAACATTTTATATCATTAGCTGTTAACTTACTAGTACATTTGTATGTCTGTGATGTGTCTTTGAATACATACTCCTGAAATGTTAGTGTTTATATGATGGTGAATCATTTAGTTATGGCTAAAAATCTTTATTAAGTAATCTCTTAGCACATGAACTTAAGTGAGCACTTACTTTGCTGTCTTTTGTCTTTTAAACATGATGAAACAGTCAGCTATAGAGCAATTTCATTAGTATATGTGAGTAATGGTTTAGTTAACTCTGAGGGCTGGGTAAGGACTCATACGAAAGCTTCTAAAGCCCTGTGCTTGATATTCCTCTGAATGTCCATTCTACTTCTCTTTCTAATGCATGCTTTCCTTTCTTCCTTGTAAACAAATTGGTGACTTCATGGCTTAATTGAAGTGAATTTGAAAAACATAAATTGGCCTCAGTTAAGTTTTTTTATTTAAAAAAACCTTAATTTTAATGAAAAGAAAAAAATGAATTCATAGAATTCAATCCTTGCAAAAATCATGTGGTCTTCTCTGTTTACACCTAATGACTAACCTGTCTCTAAACCATTAATGGGGTGATTCTAATTTCTGTCTCCTCTTCCTTTTTCTTCCTGCGTCCCATGTTGTCTGTGATGGTTTGTTTGGTTGGACTCTCCCCTGGTCAGTATTTTTATTTCCAGGAGGTGTTCCCCGTCCTGGCTGCAAAGCACTGTATCATGCAAGCCAACGCCGAGTACCACCAGTCTATCCTGGCAAAGCAACAGAAGAAATTTGGGGAAGAGATCGCAAGGTTACAGGTGAGTTTCTCAGTAATAGTTGGGTAACTTTGTTTTCTACTTTATTTTCTAGTGGGATTCCTTAGTTTACTCATCAGGATTTTTCCCATTTATTGCCCCTATCAGTAGAGATGAGAGCTTGTTTTCATCTTTAGGCTTTGCCTACTCTTCTTTTTTGAAGTCTTACTCAAAAATTGATGCAAAGTTTTGTCTTCAATTCTCTTACCTGTGTTTATTTTAATGTAAATAATACTGTAAGTTAATTACCATCCCCCATGAAGCTGTGTAGTGCCTACCTTGTGCCTGTCCTTTGTGGGGGGATTTAATGAGGACAGCAATTTAATGGCCACCCCAGCAGAAGACCTTCTATGTAGTTAAAGCCACAGTATTGGCGTTGGGGTTGTCGGAAACTTGCTGTGATATCTGGCTCAACTTTGTAACAGGGACAGGAGTGTTATATTTTTGAGTATTGGTTAAGTAAAGGACAGGAAAGGGACTGATAGGGAAATTAAAATATGGATTGGTTATTAGAAGATACTATAAAACTATTATTTAGCAAGTTTAGTCTTTTGTGAGAACCCATATTGACAAAACTAGGGGAAGATTTTTTTTTATAAAACTTAGGTTTTCACATGTGTTTGATTTTTCTAGGAATTCTTTGTGATCACAGTAAATAACCTTTATATATAAAAAATGCTTCTGAGTCAGGAATTTCTTTGGGAGAGAATTTTTTTTGAGACAGGGTCTCACTTTGTAGTTCAGGCTGGCTCTGAGCTCACTATGTAGCCCAGGCAAGCCTCGAACTCAGCAATCCTCCTGTCTCTGCCTCCCGAGTGCTGGGATTACAGGCATGAGCCACCACGCCTGGCACTGTGGGAGAGAATTTTTAAGACCAGCATATTTAAATGATTAGAAATTTAATTTTTTAATTTTCTGAGGATTCTGAAGCTGATAGATTTAAGGGACTTACTTAATTTTTATAAATCAGAATATAACTCCTTTAATATTAATTAAAATTGTAAGTCCTCTGCAAAAAAAGAAAACTATTTTAGATTCACATAGTAAGAGGTACTTTCTCAGTTACAGGCACATAGAGTTTATAGCTTCAGTCATAGGTCAAAAATTAACACATAACACACTTACTGATCCATCTTTCAATGGGCAGTTCCTTTTTTCCAGTAGGCATGTGTCTGGCCAGTGGGCTAAAAAGGGGTCTGGTCAGCCAAGGTTCCCTAAGAAAAGAATGCACGTGGAGCAGACATCATCAGAAAGCAGGAATTAAACTTTAATTTTACAGTGTAAGGGCAGTAGCAGAGTGTGAGAGTCGCAGGAGCTGCAGCTGCTAAGTCAAGAGCTTTGTATCTTTTAGCAGCTTTCCTGAGACACACTTAGACAAAACAGTGACCTTGCATAGCCATGTGGTATGTGCATGGTAGTCCATACTGACATTATTTTAAGGCTGTCATGGGCCTGTGGTAAATGACAGACTTTGTATCGTCAGATCCTCTGGCTTCGGCACATCTGCTGGTGGCTTCTTATAGCAAATCAAATATTGATTTGAGATAAACAGACCTAAAAAGAGAAAAAAAAAGATGACCACCAAACCTTATTTTCCATATCCCTAATACAGCATTCTATAATCTTGACAGAGATAGTTAGGTAGTTACACCATCAAACCAAGTTTCTATCCATTGTTACCAGCAAAGCAAACTAACTTAGTTGTATACTAACCAGAAACAAAAAGAAGCTTCTACTCAGAAAATGAAAATAATAGGTAAACTGCTAGCAAAGATAAAATCACTGCATAGATCACTTCTAGAGGCAAGAACAGTTGTATCTGGGCTGAATACAACTTACAGGTTGTACTTCTTAGATAGTGGAGTTTATTTGGCTACAGGAGAGATAGATCCTCTTGCTCATCTTTGAGGATTTTTTTTTTTGAGACAGGGTCTCGCTTTATAGTCCAGGCTGGCCCTGAGCTCACTGTGTAGCCCTGACAAGCCTTGAACTCAGCAATCCTCCTGCCTCTGCCTCCCGAGTATTGGGATTACAGGCGTGAGCCACCATGCCCGGCACTGTGGTATGTGGTATTGATGGCTGGTGGGCGTGAGTCACCACGCCCAGCATTGTATGTGGTTACTGGGATTGAACTCAGGACCTTGCGCTTGCAAGGCAGGTGCAGGAACCACTGAGTTAATTCTCCAGCCCTCTTTGTGGAATTTTTAAAACTGCTAAAATAGTTTTCAAAAAGTTTTAAAAGTATACAGACATATAGATAAGATCTGGTAGGGCAAGGTGATACATTGCCATAATGTCAGCACTTGGGAGGCTAAGGCACAAAGATCTTGGAAGTATGAGGGAAGCCTGGGCTACCTAGTGAGCTCAAGGCCAGCCTGAACTATGTAGTGATACCCTGTTTCAAAAAACCAGACCAGCTGTCCCATCTATGTAAGATGAATAGCAAGGATTGATATCTCTGGGGTAGAGGGTCAAGACCTTGACCCACCTAGAAGAGTCTCTTGACTAAAGACCCAATACGCTTGCTACATGACTTGATTTCTCATTGGATCCCCTTTGATTAGTATTGTTTAAACAACTCTACTGGTTGTAATCCCACTGGTTAACTATAGTTGGCCCATTTCTTTTAAATCTTATTGGAAGCCCCCACTTCAAGCCCACCTCACCTTGTGGCTTTGTTCCATAAAAACCCTCTGAAAAAGTGAGGTGGGTGGGTTACCCACCTTTCTGGGTTCCCCCTTCTGTCTCTCTTAGGCAGAATCTTTTCTCTCAATAAAACTTTCCTACTCTTAAAAAAAAACTCCAAAAACCAAAAACAAAAAAATCCAGACCAAACCAACCTCCCAGCTGACCAAACCAAAAAATCAACTCCAAACAAAACCACAAAAAACTTAACAAAAACAGATCTGAAGATACAGAACAAGATTGAGAGTGATTATATGTCAGATTTATTTAACTCATTATTTAAGGCCCTTGGAAGATGTTAAATTTGGTTTCATGAATGTATTGTTTTATCTATCTATCTTTATCTATCTATCTATCTATCTATCTATCTATCTATCTATCTATCTATTTATATTTTTTTGAGACAGGGTCTCACTTTGTAGTTCAGGCTGGCCCTCGGCTCACTATGTAGCCCAGGCAAGCCTCAAACTCAGCAACCTTTCTGTCTCTGCCTCCTGAGTGCTGGGATTACAGGTATGAGCCACCACGCCTGGCACTGTGGTATGTGGTATTGATAGCTGGTGGGTGTGAGTCACCATGCCCAGCATTGTATGTGGTTACTGGGATCGAACTCAGGACCTTGTGCTTGCAAGGCAGGTGCCGGAACCACTGAGCTAAATCTCCGGCCCCTTGTTTGTTTTATTAATTAAAGTAGTAGGTTACAGGGACAACCCAACTTTCTGATACCCCTTTTCTTTTAGACATAAGCTTTCTTTCAGTAAATGTTTTCTATTCTTAACCTCCATTGTTCCTAGAATTCATTGATTTTCGAGAACACAAAGTCATGTTTTAGATATTTGGTAGATTTGGGAGTTACGTCTTCTCTCTCTTGTAGATTTGAAACTAAAGTAAAAATAAAAGCAGTCTTTCACCACAGTTTGAGAAGTACTAATCTGGGCAATATACTGGAAGTAACATTACTGGGTCAAACTTGTACAGAGTTTACAGGCTGTGTTCCTCTTTCAAGACTGTAATAATGTGTCTTGAAAGTGTTTCTATTAAGATTTCATTTTCCTTTGAAGCTGTATTGAGTTTCATATAAATGTATTCTGCTGCTGAATAGTTGTGTGGTGTCTTCATTGGGCTGCTGTAATAACATAGCATACACAGGGTAAACTAAAAAAATTGAAATTTATTTTCCTCAGTTCTGAAGACTGGAAGTCCAAGGTGAAGGTACCAGTATGGTCTAGTTCTAGTAAAATTTATAGATGTCCCCCCCCTACACATACACATGGTAAAGAATGAGGGCAAGATCTCTGATGTCTCTTGTATGGGCACTGGTACCATGTGAGTGCCTCCCCAGTGAGCTTGTTAATTATCTCCTAAAGACCCATCTCCAAATACTATTACATTTGAGGCTGAGACTGCAGCATATGGATTTTTGGAGAATACAGTGTACCTTTTCACTGAGTGTAGCCCTGTAAGGTTCTTGCCTTCATGTAAAGGGATGCTAAAGATGCATTTCAGTTTTATGACCTTTTTGCTTTTAAGACCTTGTCTTCAGTCTCCATGGGGACTTATAACACATTTTAACTACTAATTCTTTGGCTCATAGAAATAATTTAACACCCAGCCTTTCTTAGTGTCAGTCTGTGCTGATTAGTCAGCAAATTTCTTTTTATTACCCTGTTAGTTCATTCCTGTGTTGAAATAGCTATCTACCATGTATACTTCTTCATTTTGGGAATATTTTGTGATGGGAGAATTTGTAAGTAATCCTATCTGACAGAATGCCAGAAATGCGAATCCACACATTAAGTTTTTAAAAATTTATTGTTATTATTATTTTTTTTAAACCAGTGCTTTGTGGAGAAAAAGAAATGTTAATTTAAAAAATTTAAACATTTTGGTTCTTAGCACGCAGCAGAATTGATTAAGACAGTGGCATCTCGCTATGATGAATATGTCAATGTGAAGGATTTTTCTGACAAAATCAGCCGTGCCCTTACTGCAGCAAAGAAGGATAATGACTTCATTTATCATGATCGAGTTCCAGACCTTAAAGATCTAGATCCTATTGGCAAAGCCACACTTGTGAAGTCTACCCCGGTTAATGTACCCATCAGCCAGAAGTTCAATGGTTTGTCTATTTCTTATATGTACTCTATTGGTTATTATTACTCAGTTTTCTCCAGTTTAAGCTATTTTTAGATAAAACATACAGTTCTTGTATACGTCAGTGGGCATTCATGTTTTTTAAAATGAAAGTGACAGTAAAAATTACCTTCAGTGAAATTTTTTTTTTTTTTTTTGAGACAGGGTCTCGCTTTGTAGTTCAGGCTGGCTCTGAGCTCACTATGGAGCCTAGGTAAGCCTCGAACTCAGCAATCCTCCTGTCTCTGCCTCCTGAGTGCTGGGATTACAGGCGTGAGCTACCATACCCGGCCCTTCAGTGAAATTTTAAGATGAAAAATAAATGTAAATAATAATCAGAAAACTTGAAATTATACTGATGAGACTTGAGACAGCTGATTATTATTATGTTTGCTAACATATTGAAGATATTAAATGTATTTGTAAACATGTAGACTTCTGGAGTCATTTGCATTAGATAAATTTTAGTATATCTTTGGCTGTTATAGTTATATGTTATATATGCAATGTTTAGTAACCTCTGAGATCCCAAGGATAATATTCTAAGTTCTGAGTAAGAGAGTATTTTATTTAAATTTGTTTGGCAAACACAAAATATTTACTATGTGCTAGAGATTCTTAACCACTCTATATGTAATTAATTTGTAAAGTGCTCACAATAGCCCCATAACAAAGGTACTATTTATTAACATCCTCATTTTACTGAAAGGGCTACCAATATACAGAGTGGTTATTTGACCAGGGTCACATAACTAGCAAGTAATGGAGTTGGAAATTGTACTGGCAATGGGTTACACTCCTAAGTTTAATCAACAAATGAACAGTGTTACCAAAGATCCTTCACACTCAGAAATAAAGTTCAGAAAAGAAAGCTTTTTGTTTATTGACTATGTCCATGAACAGAATGACCTGAAAATGCTCCTCATCATTGTACTTTCAGTAATTATTTGGTTTTGATCTTTAAATGTTTTAGAGTACATGAATTCAAGAAAGATAATATGAAGTCACTTCTATGGCCTGATTCTTTTTTTTAATTTTAAAATGTTGTTTAAATTTCCCTTCCTAAATTTAGATTTGTTTGAGAAGATGGTTCCTGTCTCAGTGCAACAGTCTTTGGCTGCCTTTAATCAGAGGAAAGCTGATTTAGTTAACAGATCAATTGCTCAAATGAGAGAAGCTACCACTCTGGCAAATGGGTAAGTTACCTACTATAAAGAATTTGTTTTTAAAATTCTAAAGTTTTCTGTTTGGTTGTTCCTTGACTAAATAGTTAATGGACATTTTAGTTTCCTGAGCTTGAAATTTAATGCCAAGGAAATGAAATAACAATAGGTATACATACTCTTATATTTATAGGGACACTAAGTTAAGCTGTAGCTAATAAATTATAGCTGGGAGAAATTTACTAACAGAAACAAAGTGAGAATATTTGGTTACTGGTTTGTATTTTAAGAGATATTTATTTGAGTGTAAGAAGTAGAAATAAACTTCCTAAGCTAAAGTATGATAAGTGGAATATTAAGTAAAAATGAATTGACACTGCTCTTTAAAAATGTAGGTATATTTCTTCACAATAAATACACCCATTTTAAGTGTACAGTTCAGTTAATTTTAAGTACTTTAATAACTACCACTACTACCAAGATAAGATTGAAGATATTTCTGTTACCTAATCATGCCTTTCTCCCTTCAATATCTGCTCCGTTTTCTCCTGGCTATTACTTAATCTGTTCCCTATCACTATAGGTTAGTTTTGTTCTTCATACACTTTAATATGAAGGGAATCATTATAGCATGTACAGTATGTATATTACAGTATTGCTATAGTGTAGAGAGTGTACAGTTCTTAAGAGTATGTATAGTATATATTCAAAGTGTTTTTTCACTTAGTATAGTACTTTTGCATTTAATTTCTCCACTACTGGTTTTACCTGTTGTTGTTTTTTGTTTTTTTTTTTTTTTGAGACAGGGTCTCACTTTGTAGTTCAGGCTGGCCCTGAGCTCACTATGTAGCCCAGGCAAGCCTCGAACTCAGCAGTCTTCCTGTCTCTGCCTCCTGAGTGCTGGGATGACAGGCGTGAGCCATCACGCCGGGCACTGTGGTATGTGGTGCTGATTGCTGGTTGATTGTTGGTGGGTGTGAGTCACCACGCCCTGTATTGTATGTGGTTACTGGGGATTGAACTCAAGACCTTGGGCTTGCGAGGCCGGCACTGGAACCACTGAGCTAAATCTCTGGCCCTGGTTTTACCTGTTTTATGTTGAGTGATACTCTATTGTATGGTCAGACAGCATTTTGTTAATTCTTTTCTGTGTTGATATATTTCAGTTACTATGAATACTTATATAGAATTTTATTTTTCGTACCAGAGATTGAATTTGGGACCTTGTGCTTGTGTGGCAAGCATCACTGAACTAAACCCCAGCCCTATATGAATTTTTATGTGGATGTGTTTTAATATTTTTATATAAGCACCTTATATTGCAATTTTTGAGTTGTATGTGTTTAAGTTTACACAAGACTGGCAGATTACTTTCTCAGCTCTTGGGAGACAGACGCAGGAGGATCACTGCGAGTTCAAGATAGGTTTGCCTGGGTTACAAAGTGAGAACCTGTCTCAAAAATGCTAAAAAAAAAAAATCCCCAAAAAACCGTGCACTCTTTTTGGGTACCAGAGATCTATTGTAAGGGTACTCTACAATAGAACTGTATCTTTAGTTCTGTTCTTTTTTTTGAGACAGGGTCTCGCTTTGTAGTTCAGGCTGGCCCTGAGGTCACTATGTAGCCTAGGCAAGCCTCCAACTCAGCAATCCTCCTGTCTCTGCTTCCTGAGTGCTGGGATTACAGGCATGAGCCACCACACCCAGCACTGTGGTATGTGGTATTGATGGCTGGTGGGCGTGAGTCACCACGCCCAGCATTCTATGGTTACCAGGATCCAACTCAGGACCTTGTGCTTGAAGGCAGGCACTGGAACCACTGAGCTAAATCTCTACCACTATAGTAGCTAAATCTCTGGCCCCAGTTCTGTTCATTTTTTATTTTGGACTGTAACGGTTTTTTTCATTGCACAGAACTTAAAACTTTTGATCTTCCAGCCTCAGAAAATGTTGGTATTATAGGCATGTATCACTGTACCTGGCTTGGATTCTTTTTAGAAATTGGCTTGTTCTTTCTTTTTTTTGGGGATAGGGTCTCATTTTGTAGTTCAGGCTGGTCTTGAACTCACTGTGTAGCTCAGACTAGCCTCAAACTCACAGTAATCCCCCTGCTTTTGCCTCCTGAGTTCTGGGATTACAGGTGTGAGCCACCACGCCCAGCATTGTGGTATATAGTACTGGAGATCAAATTTGGAATTTTTCACTTGTGAGGCAGATGCCAGAACCACTGAGCTAAATCCTCGGCCTGGCTTGTTCTTCTTATATTTACCTATTTTGGAGACAAGCCCTTTGCCAGATATATGTGATTGAAAATATTTTTTCCTGACTTCTGCATGTTTTTAACTTTGATGAGTGTATGGATTTTGATAACCATTTTTCTTTAGTGAGAAGGCAACCTAAATTTATTGTTGCATACGATGAAGAGGCCGTCTTAGAGTTTATACAAACTTATTTTCTAAGAAGTTTATTGTATTCATTATTTCATTTGCTTTTCTGTTTTTATAAACAATGAATAGGGATATGTTCTCCTATCATATAGATGAAATAACTGAAGAATCATCACATAACAAAACTGAGCACATGTTCAAAGAGAAAAGGGGAATGGGGTAGTAAAGAAGGGAAAGAAAACAATTGATGGTTAAGAAAAGGAAACAGCTTATGTGTATGGGGGCAGGGAGTTGTAGGGAGGTCAGGGGAATGGGAAAAAATGAGAAGATATGTCATGTACTGGTACAAATTGTCAGTGTTGAATGTGATCACAATATATATGTAAAATGTACCAATAAAATCAATGTTTTAAAAATTGAACACAGGTGAAGACTCTGAAATTAATGCTTACATCCCTTGTGTTGTATTGATATGTTGCATAGATGATAATAAGATTATACTCTTGTATATTTCTGATTTGTTAGTGACATAACAGTAAAAATGATAAAAGACTTTTTTGAGGTAGAATTTTTGACTTTTAATTAGAATAAAAAATGTTATGTTTAATGCTGGGCTTGGTAGCTCATGCCTGTAACTCCAGCATTTGGGAGGCAGAGGTAGGAGGATTGCTGAGTTTGAGGCTTGCCTGGGCTATATAGTGAGCTCAGGGCCAGCCTGAACTACAAAAACAAGACCCTGTCTCAAAAAAAAAGTTAAGTTTGAGCTATTATTTAATATATTTTAATATTATCATAGCTTTTGTTGCTCATTGGGTTTTAATTCTGAACTATGAACTTCATTCTGTAATGATTTCATTTTAATTTTATGAGTCATTGATTTTCTATTTTTTCTTTTTTTATATTAAGTTTATCTACTTATTTAAGGTGCTAAATAATGCCATTGGTATTGATTCATACATAAGTGGTTAATATTTTAAAGAGTGCTTAGACTTCTGTGTAACATAATATCTAATTTTTTCCCAGGGTATTAGCTTCCCTTAATCTTCCAGCAGCAATTGAAGATGTGTCTGGAGATACTGTACCTCAGTCTATATTGACCAAGTCCACATCTGTGGTTGAACAGGGAGGTATCCAGACTGTTGATCAACTGATCAGAGAACTACCTGAATTACTACAGAGAAATAGAGAAATCTTAGATGAGGTATGTTTTAAAAGATTTTCATTGTTTAGGTAGAAAACTGATCCCTGGGTGTTCAGAAGGCATTAGGACTGGAGGGTTTCACAGGGCACTTAGTATCTTCTTGGTGATTACTGTGGCCTACACTTCATTCTTAAGAGGAATTCCATTACATGAGACAGTTCATTCTTAAGGCAAATGAGTGCATATTGATGAAATTCATATAATCATTGTATTATACTAGTATGAGAAATAACTGTTATGCAGATTGTTGAAAGCCTTCATAATTAATGATTTTTTGTATATAGGAAGATTAGGTTCTTGGCAAATGTGGAATTAGGCATAACATGTTTTTACACGGCTGTTGTATTTCATGACCAAGAGATAACTCCTTTTGTTGGTAGAAATGAAGCACTCTTTAAAGATTCTTTGGTGAAAACCAACACTATAATTCTGTTTTTATAATGCTGTCACCTCTTCTCTCTAATTGGTACATTTCATTTTTTTTTGCTATAGATAGTAACATTCAAACTGTTTATATGTGCTCTTGCCAGTTTATAAATCACATATTTTCTTATGGGTTACTTTTGTTACCAATACTTAGTAATATAATTCATATTCATAAAATAACTTAAAGTTTTTTAAAACCTGTTGATTTGTGAGTCAAAGAAATTTGGCTTGGTGGTGCAGTTGGAAGGGTGTTCAAGACAGTAGATTGATGTAAGCAGCAGAAGCAGAGAGTTTGGTGTAAAATCACACAGAGCAGTAGCACCAAAAGATAACTGATGGTGTTAGAGGTTTTGCACACTGAAAAACGCAGACACAGTCCAGTGAAAAGCAGTCTGGAAGCATCTGGTAAATAGAAGTTATAATAAGTCTTCATTTAATGTGTGACAGATAATCCATTAGTAAATTCTTAGAATATGGAATTGTATTTGGGTATAATTTCTAACACATCTAGCTGTGACCCTAGACAAAAATATTTAACATCTTCATGTCTCAGTAGACTCATCCAGAAAATAGGAGTAATATAATATAGTTGTGAAGTAGGATACTATATGGGCCTGCTGCTTACAGATAATATAAATACTAAATATTACTGTACTCACTTGATCTTACAAGATTTTGAATGGAAGATACATATTTTCTTCTTTGGAGAATAACATTGACTAATGAAATACTATATTCCAAGTATGAGAACATTTTAAAAATAGAAATGTGAATAAAGTTTCGTTTTATGTTGACATTAATATATATGTTATCTTTTTTATTTATTTTCTGAGACAGGGTCTCCTTATATAGTGTAATCTATCCTTAAATTCCGTGTGCAGCCCAGGCTAGCCTCAAACTCTTGTTCCTCTTGCCTCTGCCTCCTTAGTGCTTCCTGTTTTGATGTTTTTTTTGTTGGTTTGTTTGTTTTGAAGCAGGGTCTCGCTTTTAGATCAGGCTGACGCTGAGCTCACTCTGGAGCCTAGGTGCCTAGAAACTCAGCAATCCTCCTGCCATCACGCCTGGCGTTGTGATGTGTGGTACTGATTGCTGGTGGGTGTGAGTCACCACGCCCGGTATTGTTGTTATGTGGTTACTGGGGAATTGAACCAGGGACCTTACCCTGGCTAGGGAGGCACCAGAATGACTCAGCTAAATCTCTGTCCCTTATTTGATGTTTTTAACAGCCTTGTGAGTTAGGGTTATTGTTATTCTGTCAGTTGTATCTGAGGTATCATTTGAATTAAGTTATGAAGTAAATTAAAAAGTTGGTTCTCATTTTGAATTGCCCCTTTTTTCAATTTTTTGAGCAGAGGTCTTGCTATTTTGAGTTCAAGCTAACCTGGAAACCATGGCAATCTTTCTGCCTCAGCCTCCTGTGAGCTGGGATTACAGGCATGTGCCGTCACCTCTAGCTGATTTCTTAGCTTTTGGGTGTTTTGTTTTAGACTGAGTTTTAGAGAGTTGAAGTGTATACAGTTTTTTTGTGTGGAACTTGGACTTGAATTTTAAGACCTTGTACTTGCCAGGGAGGTGGCAGCACCACTGAGCTACATCCACAGCCCGAGCCCTGCACGATTTTTTTAAATGATAAATTTGTCTTGGTTAGAACCTCTTGGACACTAAATCTTACATCCTTGTCTGTGGGCTCTCTTTCCTTCGTTCTTTTGTCTGCATTCTATTAATGCTCTGATGAACTCCTGTTAGACTTCTGTATTAGTTCTTCGTATCACTTACCATATCTTTCACTTGTTCTCTCTGTTGCCAAACTTCTTTCAGGCTATCCTCCTAGCTTGTTAATTGGCTTTTCATCTGGGCTCTTGGTCCTTCAGCCACCCTGTTCCCTCCCCTTAAATATCTTCGGTCTTTTTCATTTGCAAGATATCCAACTGATCCTTCTAAAATGTCTCCTACATTTATCCTAAGATGATTTTTTTTTTTTTCCCTTTTTGGAGACAGGGTCTCGCTTTGTAGTTCAGGCTGGCCCTGAGCTCACTATGGAGCCCAGGCAAGCCTCGAACTCAGCAATCCTCTTGTCTCTGCCTCCCGAGTGCTGGGATTACAGGTGTGAGCCACCATGCCCGGCACTCTAAGATGATTTTTTTGAAGTAAAACTGACAGTATAAGATTTATCATTAACCTCTAAAGTATACAAGTGAATGTCCTTAGTACATTTGCAATATTATATTAACATAACACTATTTAATTGCAGATCATTTTCATCTCCTGAAAGAAACCCTGTACCTATGAACAGTCACTCCTCATTCTTCTTTGCCCTCTGCCCTTGGCAACCACTAATCTCTGTCTCTGTGGATTTGTCTGTTACATTATATATAAATGGAATCCTACAGTAGTGGCCTTTTTAGTTTGGCTCTTTTTACTCAGTTATGTTTTCAGGGTTTGTTCATGTTGTAGCACGAGTCAGTACTTTATTTCTTTTATGGCTAAATAAGATTCTGTGGATATACTACATTTTATCCATTTTTAGCTGGTGAAAGAGTTGTTTCCAGATTTTGGTTGTAATGCTGGTATTTTTGTGTAAGTTTTTGTTTAGAATCCTGTTTCACTGTCTTTGGGTATGTACTTAACAGAGTTGCTGTGTCATTTGGTGAGTATAACTTTTTGAGGAAATGCTAAACTATTTTTCAGAATAGGTACACTAGTTTTTATATTTCTACCCCCATTATGTAAGGATTCTAATTTTTCCACACTCAACCCTTAAAATTGCCTCTTTTAAAAATGTTTATAGCTGGGCCGGAGGGTTAGCTCAGTGGTTCCGGTGCCTGCCTCGCAAGCACAAGGTCCTGAGTTCAATCCCACATACAATGCTGGGCGTGATGACTCACGCCCACCAGCCATCAATACCACATACAACAGTGCCGGGCGTGGTGGCTCACGCCTGTAATCCCAGCACTTGGGAGGCAGAGACAGGAGGATTGCTGAGTTCGAGGTTTGCCTGGGCTCCATAGTGAGCTCAGAGCTAGCCTGAACTACAAAGCGAGACCCTGTCTCCCAAAAAAAAAAAAAATGTTTATAGCTGACCTACTGTGTATGAAATGGTATCTGTGTGTGTGTGTGTGTGTGTGTGTGTGTGTGTGTATTTTCCTAGTGAGCATCTGTTTATTTGCTTATTGTCATTTGTGTATCTTCTTTGGAGAAATGTATGTTCAAGTCTTTGACTTTTAAAAGTTGAATTACCTTGGATGCCAGGTTTTATTATATAAAAGATTTACAAATATCTTTTTCTAATTTTCATTTTCTTTATAGTGTCTTTTTCTGTAGAAAAGTTTAATTTTGATAAAGCATAATTTATCTTGGCTCCCTGTGCTTTTGGTGTCATATTTAGGATTCTGTATATAAAGTTGGGAAAACTTAACCTCGTATGTGTTCTAAGAATTTTAAAGTTGTAGTGCTTCTGGTAGGTATTTGATCCATTTTGAATTAAATCGTAAATATGGTGAGGTACAGCTTCATTTTTTAGCATGTAGTTACTTAGTTCTGATAGTATTTGTTGAGGATGGTCTAGCTTTAATTTGGTTGTGGTGAATAGTACTGATATTTTTGTATAAGTTTTTGTTTAGAATCCTCTTTGTAAACAAAAATCATTGATTGCTATGTCTAAGTTCATGCCATTACCATTTGTTGTTATTACTACTGTAGCTTTATAGTAAGTTTTGAAAAGGGGGAATGTAAATTCTAAACTTTGTAATATTCAAGATTATTTTCTCTGTTGAAGGTCCTTTGCAATTCTGTAAGAGAGTTAAGGATCAGTTTACCCATTTCTCAAAAAAAAAAGTTCTGTAAGGATTAGACTGAGTTTTTAAGTCAATTTGTTTATCGCTGTTCTTAATATTAACTCTTCAACACATGAACTTGATAGGATGCCTTTCCATTATTTTATGTCTTTAATTTCTTTCTTTCTTTTTTTTTTTTTTGAGAGAGAAAGAGTCTTGCTTTGTGGTTCAGGCTTGGCCCTGAGTTCACTAAGTAACCCAGGCAGGCCTCTAATTTACAACAATCCTCCTACCTCTGCCTCCCAGAGGGCTGGGATTACAGGCGTGAGCCACCATGCCCAGCTAGGTTTTTAATTTCTTTCAACAGTGTTTTGTAGTTTTCAGGGTATAAGTCTTACGCCTCTTTGGTTAAATTTATTCCTAAATATTTTACTCTTTTTGATGTTACACTTAATAGAATTATCTTTTAAATTTCCTTTCTAGACTTCATTTCTAGGCTATAGAAAAATAGCTAATTTTTGTAGTTGGATTTTGCCTTCTGCGTTTAAAACAATTCATTTATTATCTCTATAATTGTTTTTTTGTGGAATCTTCAGATTCTCTCTGTAAGGCCAGGTCAGATGTGGATAATAGAGAGTTTTACTATTTCTTCTCTTTTCTTTTCTTTTTTTTTTTTTTAAGTTTTTTGAGACATGGTCTTGCCTTGTAGTTCACACTGGCCCTGAACTCAGGGCTAACTTCAAAGTCACAGCAGTCCTCCTCCCTCTGCCTCCCAAGAGTTGAGATTACACATGTGAGCCACCACACCCAGCAGTACTGTGATATGTAGTATGGGAATTGAACTCAGGACCTTGTGCTTGCCAGGCAGATGGCAGAACCGCTAAGCTAAATCCCTGGCCCAAGAGTTTTATTTCTTCATTATCCAGTTGCATATGTTTTTTTCTTGCCCTGGTTATTACAGTATAGAAATAGTGAGAGTAGACATCCTTTTCTTGTTTCTGATCTTATGAGGAAAACTTTGAGTAATTTACCGTACACAGTCATGTATCATGTAACATAGAGGATGTTCTCTGAGAAACACTCATTAGGTGATTTTGTCATTGTATGAACATAGCATGTACTTACACAAATTTAAAATTTAATGTGACTAAGTATTAGTGGGCAATGCAATGTTAGGGGACAGGTGGTATATATGAAATCTTCTATTGACCAAAACATGCTTTTGTGCCAGATGACTGGATACTGCTAGCTGTGTTTTTTGTGTATGGCCTTTATCAAGTTGAGGAAGATCCTTTGTATTACTAGTTTGTTCAGTGTTTTTATCATGAACAAGTATTGGCTTTTATTAGGTTTTTTTCCCCCTGGTTTTCTTGAGATGTTCATAAAGTTTTTGCCTTACTAGTTTGATGTAATTGATTTTCAGATGTGAACCACCCTTGCATTCCTGAGATGTCCTACTTGGTCATGGTATATAAACTTTTTAATGTGCTGCTGAATTTGGCTTTGTAGTATTTTGAGGAAGATTTTGCATCCATATTTATAAGAGATGTTGATCTATAGTTTTCCTATAGTTTCTTTGTCTTTAAATTTGTATATTCTTATATGGATTGAGTATGTGAAATGGTTGGAAGTACTTGGATTTTGAATTTTTTGGAATTCTGAAATATTTATATTTACATAATGAGGTCTGTGTGTAAAGTGAATTCTTTCAGATAGAACTTGCATTTGCTTCTGCCATAGAAAGGCATTTTATACCCATCAGCTCTTTGTGTGTGTGTGTGTGGTCAGTCTTTTAATTAGAAGTTTACTTTAGAACTTAGTGTGTAAAACAGTGTGATCTCTAGTTCCAAGGTCCAACTTTTGATTAGGAATATTGAGTGCTCTTCCTCCTATTGAGAGCCAAGGTACAGACTGGCACATTTCCTTCTTGTAAGTTCATTCTCTTAGAGTCACCTGTCTGGAAGTTCCAATAGGACTAAGGGCCAGTGCCTTCTTTGATCTGACCTTTCATTCTTGTTGACTGTACTTACATTCCTAGTCACTTTCTCATGTGTTAATACTATAAGCTGCAATGAGCTACATAGCTGGCAAGGTATAGATTGCAGTCCAGTTCTGGCTTTTGGCCTAAGATTTTATGGTTTGCTAGCTGAGGATGATTTTTGCCCTTAGTGTTTTTTTAAAAAAGACAAATAAGCAACAGATTACATGTGGCCTACAAAGCCTAAAACATTTACTGCGTGTGTGACAGAAAAGTTTGCTATTCTTTGCTCCAACTATCAGGGATTGTCTCCTAATATATTAGCACTTTATACTCTGGGTCCTCTTCAGATGGTATAACTCTTTCACCTTTTACGAATAACACTTTTTTTTATTCCAGCTGGGCATTTAAAAGCTGTTTTTGTTCTTCCCTCTGGTGCTAGGGATTGAACCCATGGTCTTCACTCTGAACTACCTCTCCAGCCTTTTGAAACTTTTTATTTTGAGATAAGGTCTTGCTAAGTTGTTGAAATCCCCATATGGGCTTGAATTTGCCGTCTCTTATACCAGCCTCCCAGAATGCTGAGATACTGGTGTGCAGTACTGTGCTTGGAATTTTTGGTATACTGGTATTTTGTTGTATTTTGTCTTAAGTCTTTTATTGTATAAAGTTCTGGTACTGGCTATTGAACTCACAAAATTTTTATTAGTCAGTTTTTCCCTTTATGACATCTAAGGTTGAAAGGTTTTGTATATGTTTATTTTAATTTTAAAATTTTATTAAATATTTTTGACATACAGATGTCAAAACAGTAGTTTTTTTATATTACTGAGAAGATAATGGTTACCTTAATCTTGAATTTTATATGACTTTTGTTAAATAAAACATTTTTCTAACCTTCCCCAAAACCTATGGATTTATACCTTTTTTTTTTTCTTGAGACAGGGTTTTGCTTTGCAGTTCAGGCTGGTCCAGAACTCACTGTGTACCCCAGGCTAGCCTCGAACTCTTGGCAGTCCTCCTGTCTTTGTCTCCCAAGTGCTGGGATTACAGGCATGAGCCACCATGTCCAGCAATGTGGTATGTGGTACCAGGGATCAAACTTGGGACCTTTTGCTAGCCAGGCAGATGCCAGAACTACTGAGCTAAATTCCCTGGCCCCCCAATTTATATTCTAATCAGTAGTATAGAAGTATTTCCATCTCACTAAACTCTCACATATATTTAGTGTCATCCTCTAAAAGGCTACTTTGAATATTATATGCCAGAAATGATATTTTAATGTCTTCTGCTTCCTTTTAAGTCACTAAGATTGTTGGATGAAGAAGAAGCAACTGATAATGATTTAAGAGCAAAATTCAAGGAACGCTGGCAACGGACACCATCCAATGACCTCTATAAGCCTTTAAGAGCAGGTAAAAATATATATAAATAACTTTCACTTGAATAGATTCCCTAGTTATATGCAGGTTTCTCACTGATGAGACTGTTTAAACTTGTTTTTACTGAATTGTACTCTTATGAAAACCCAGGTATAGAAAGTTTAGATTTTTAGGAAGGATATGAAGTGAAAATTAAAACAATTCTCTCATTTCCTTTTCCAAGCCATACACGTATTTTGAAAACCTATGAGATCATACTGTATGTATTATGTTGTCGTTGCTTTTTTTTTAACTTAGTATTGAATCCTGGGTGGTTAGAAAATGACTTTGACAGTCATTTGGAGTCAAAATTATGCTTTTCAGATTGATTTTTAAGATTTTATGCTTAAGATAAATATCTTTTGTTGTGGCTAGAGACTTAATCTCTGTAAATGGGGTTAATATGATTTGGATTTTTCAAAAGATATATTTGCTATTCTAAGATAATCTTTTTAGAGAAGAATACTTTCTAAATAAGGTATATTAGTTTTTGGGGATGAATGATTTCTTTCTGCATTTATAAGTCACAGGAATAGATTAGACTGATGTCAGTTTACTTTCATTTGGCAGACACTGACCATGAAATGTATTTGAAGTTATAACTATACACTTGATTTTATAAGTGATTTTGTCATTTTTTCAAAAACCAAATAAAAAGTTATCAGGAGCTCAGTCATCATTATCTACTGAATTGAGGGTTATAGAAGGGGAAAATAAGTAAAATTGAGGAGCAGCACTAAAAAAGTACAAGCAACTCATAAACATTGCTGTTGGAATCACTGTTGTACTCAAACTTTTTCCACAGAGGGAACCAACTTCAGAACAGTTTTAGATAAAGCTGTGCAAGCAGATGGACTAGTAAAAGAGCGTTACCAGACTCATCGTGACACCATTGCACTTCTCTGTAAGCCAGAGCCTGAGCTGAATGCTGCCATCCCCTCTGCTAACCCAGCAAAGACCATGCAGGGCAGTGAGGTGAGTGGGTGGTCATTTGCTTATGAAAACTGTGTTCAAATCATTATGTATAATAAATTGTCAGTGTCTTACTGTCATCCTTTTTTTTTTTTTTTTTGCTTTTGAGACAGGGTCTCGCTTTGTAGTTCAGGCTGGCCCTGAGCTCACTATGGTGCCCAGGCAAGCCGCTGCGAACTCAGCAATCCTCTTGTCTCTGCCTCCCGAGTGCTGGGATTACAGGCGTGAGCCACCACGCCCGGCATTGTGGTATGCGGTGTTGATTGTTGGTGGGCGTGTCTCCACACGCAGCATTCTATGTGGTTACTGGGGATCGAACTCAGGTCCTTGCGCTTGTGAGGCAGGCGCCGGAACCACTGAGCTAACCCTCTGGCCCTTACTGTCATCCTTTTAAAAAAAAATGTAGATGTTGACAGGGAGTATAGTTGATACAGTACATGTGTAGCCACATGATGCCTAGCCACCACATACATGCACACAACTTCACACACATGTATGTGTGTAAATATATGCAGGAGTATATTTGAGATACTATATTTAAAGTAATATTTTATACTCCAGGTGATAGATAATTATATTACTATCCTTAACTATTTTTAATTTGTGAATGTCTTACATGCTACATGCTACATTCTAGGTATATCGTATTTGTCATATTTTACTAAGGTTGTATATAATGGAGAGGCTTGGAAGTAAAAAAACCACTGAGAAAAGAGGACTGTTGTCTAGATACTCTGTGGAACACAAATTCTTTGTTTCTTACAATTTTATATGTATTGTACTGTATTCCACTGGGATTCTTTTTAAGAGAAAATTGACAAGGTGTACCTGTTAATAAATGGTCAGTGTCATCATGGTATTTTTAATGATAACAAGAAGAAAAATCAGTAGCAAAGTGTATGACTTGAAAGTCCTAAGGAGAAGTGAAAGTGCAAATATAATTTAGTGGCTGCTAACTACAAGGTAGCAAATAAGATAGAGACTTGAGGGGCTGGAGATTTAGCTCAGTGGTTCTAGTGCCTGCCTAGCAAGCACAAGGTCCTGAGTTCAATCCCCGCTAACCACATATAATGCTGGGCATGGTGATTCACACCCAAAAGCAATGAATACCACATACCACAGTGCTGGGCATGGAGGCCGAGACAGGAACATTGCTGAGTTCCAGGCTTGCCTGGGCTCCATAGTGAGCTCAGGGCCAGCCTGAACTACAAAGTGAGACCCTGTCTTAAAAAAGAAGAAAAAATAGAGACTCAAGAGAGCATAGGAAAATAAGCCAGAGGGCAAGAAATACTACTGAAAAGTTCCTGAAAGAGGTGAATTTCCCAAAATAGTAGGTTTTGAAACTTCAATATTATTATTTGTCATTTTGTAGAATAAGTTTTTACATATGTTTAAGCAGGTCTTGTAAGGCAGTATACTAGATAGTTGGAAAAATGTAACAGATTAATAATACAGTATTTACCCTCAACTATGGTTCAGTGTGGAAGATTGCTTGTGTTAAAAAATAACTATAACAAGGAGTAGGAGTTTAAAAATTCAACAGAGAAAGTATAGAAAATATAAAAGATTAAAAAACTTAAATTTCAGCAGTTTGGAGCATTTCTTCTAGCAGACTTCTTAAGAAATTAGTACATTGTGAAGACAGGATTTAGAGTAAAAAAGTGGACATATATAGGATCCATGCAGAAGTGAGTTGAGGTCTCCTAAGAAGCTACTAGGTATAATAGCGTATAGTACAATAATAAACCTGAATGTAATGCAGGAACCTAATAGACAAGGGGTTTCAATTAAATGTTTGGATGACAGGTAGGAGGAAATGGAGTTGGTCGGGAGATGAATTTGTGAAGAACAAAAGCAGCAGACCCAGGCAACTGTAACAATTTCTGGTACCATTTTTAATTGTGGAAAAATATCTCCATATAGTGTTCCTTCCTTGCTCTTTTTGGTGTCTTGTGTGACTCAGAATTTATGTGAGTTTGGTGGTTGGGTCGTTGGCTTTGGGATTTGCTCCAGGGATTGGTAGAAAACATTGCCAGATGTGTCCGGGTGGACATGGACAGAAAGCCTGTGTTTGCTTTCTTTCCCCTTCCTCTCTGGCACAGTTCCCCTTCTCTGTTTCCTGTTTTCCTCTGCCTCTCCCTTCTTTCATGTTCCTGCCTTGGAGCCAGCTTACCATGGTTTGAATATCCTTAAAACATGAGCCAGATTAAACCTTTTCCCTTTTGACTTTGAGTGTTGGCCATTGTGTTCTGCAGAGGGAAAGCTGCCCAATAAACTTATTGAAGTTTCCTATTGAATTCCTGCATTCAATAGGAAAGCAAAATGGTTTAACGCTAATCAAAATCAGAATTAGTATGCACTAATTTGTTGATACTTTATTCACTTATATACTGATAGATACTTTTGTTAATCCTCAGTGGTATTACATAGTAAACAAACTTTTATACTTGATATGAAGTTGTTTTATTGATGCTAGATTTTCCTGACTGAGATAACCAGAAAAGGTCCAATGATCACTTATATGTTCATGCATCGTAATCCTTTGCATAAGTCTTAAGCAAAAGTCATTGTTATTAGTCCATTATCAGTTGAGGTATGCCAAGAGATAATACTGTTACATTTTAAATTTATATATCCTATTGTATCTTTTCTAATAAAAACATGTCACATAATTACAGCAATAATTCGGTAAAACAAAGGATATCTGAATTCTTAATTTGCTTATTTTTCCCCTGTCCAAGTGCTTTAGACGTCTAAGCCTCATTAGTACATAATATACCCAAAACAGAGGTATACATAAAGATTTGAGTAAAACTTATCTACCTCATATTAATGGTAAGTATAATTGAATATGTGCCCTGGCTTAGCACTGCTCATGACTTTTATGGATTATCTCAGTCTTCAAGCAGTCCTGAAATGGGTATTCTCATTTTGCAGGTGAAAAAATTGAGTTTTCCAGGAAGTAAGCTGACTTTGATTAAATAATAGCTAAGTCCATTCTGCCTATTAAAGGGAGTATAGTCAGACTTGACAATTTTTTCTATGTAATTATCTTTCACTTTAATAAAAGGCTTATTTGTTTCTCTATTGAAATTTTGAATGTCTGAAAATGTCCATGATTCAAAAAGTTCATACAGAGGAGTCTCATTTGTTTTCCTTTTCTTTTGTTCCCATATAGTCACCAGAGGTGCTCATTTATTAGTATATTGTTTCTCTTTACCACTTTTTTTTTTTGCAAAAAATGTACATACATACGTAAGTACAGTATGCATTTGTATTTCTTGTAGCCATTTATTTGTTTATCTGAAACAGGATTTTACTGTATAACTCAGGCTGGACTTAAACTTTCTGTGTACCTCATTGTGCCTTGAACTCACTGTGATCTTTCTGCCTTAGCCTCCTGAGTGCTGGGATTACAAGTGTACACCACCCTGCCTGACATATATAAGGGAAATTATATTCTAATTTCCCTTCTCTCACACTCAAAATGTAGTTTATTATGTATGTATGCTTTTGTGCTTCTTTTTCTTTCCTCTTTTTCCCTCTCTCACTGGGATTTGAATTCTATTAAGATTAGGACACTTAAAAGATCTGGGTATATAGAGACCCCAAAGTTCACACAAATTTGAAAGAAACCACGCTAGTTTTTTCTCAGGCCTTTGTTCTTAGTGAAGCATTGTTACTCTGAACGTTGATGTCAAGAAGTTGAGTAGG
>PVIC010017952.1:0-32138 GCA_004025085.1 Thryonomys swinderianus
AGCAGGGGGACTGGAACCTGTCAGGAAGGGGGAAGTTCCTGTCCAACATGGCGGCTCTCTAGGCCCCATGGGGAGGGCTCAGGACATGCAGGAGGGTGAGGACGCCCTTGCAGACCTTACTGTCCCCCTCTTTCACCTGCCACAGGTTCCCTCAACCTCCTGGTGCGGTCCCGGAACAAAGGGGCTCTGGACACGCACGCCTGGTCCCTCAGTGGCAATAAGGGCAACGTGTGGCAGCAGGCCCACGTGCCCATCAACCCCAGTGGGCCCTTCCAGGTGAGGAGGCTCTGGGCCTGGCCGCGTGGTTGCCCCACCAGGAGGCGCTTCCAGGGGGCCTTGAGCTTCTTCCTGGGGCCCTTCCTGGTAGGTGGAGCGGACGGTGGGGTCTTTGTGTCTGGCGGAGCCGCACTGACTCCTGCCCTCCCACTCTCTGACCTTACCCCAGATTATTTTTGAGGGAGTTCGAGGTTCAGGCTACCTGGGGGATATTGCCATAGACGATGTCACACTGAAGAAAGGAGAGTGTCCCCGGAAGCAGATGGATCCCAACAAAGGTACAAAACGGGGAGGGGGAGGGGGAGGGGGAGGGGGAGGACACCTGGCTGTGGAGGGGGCTTGGATCGTGTGGGCGGCAGGAACTGTGCATGAGGCAGCATGGGCACCTGGAGGCCTGTGACAAGCCCCCTTCACCGCCTCGGAGTTACCCAGGTGCTCACACTCTTAGCGCGTGAGCCTGGGCCTCCGTGTCCCTCTGGCTCCAGGGGCCAAGAGATTCCAGTGCTAACAGCTCCAGCTGGCTGGTGATTACCAGGCAACGTGCAAAACCACCCGATCCCACCACAGCCCTCTGGGTAGCTCCTGCTTGTAAACCCGTTTCACGGATAAGGAAACGGAGCCTTCTGAGCAGGAACCCCACCCGGCAGGCTGAGTCAACCCTCGCACCGCCCCACCTCGTGTCTGTGCTCCTGAGCACATCTGTGTACTGAGAGCTCACCTTCAGGCCCCACAAAAAGATGGGGTGGTGGTCGGGACCCAGCCTGCGCCCTCCCCTGCCAGAGCTGACCAGAGCCCTGGCCTGTCTCTCCTCTCCTGTCGCAGTGGTGGTGATGCCGGGCAGTGGAGCGCCCCGCCAGCCCAGCCTGCAGCTCTGGGGGCCCACGGCCATCTTCCTCCTGGCGCTGCAGAGATGATGAGAGCTGTGCGGCCCGCCCCGCCCCGGCACACCAAAGTGTCCACATCGTACCAAAGACTGACCCCCGCCAGCCAGCCAGCCAGCCGGGGTGCCCAGGGGCAGGGCCGCCCCGCCGGCGAGGGGCCCGCGTTGCCTTGAGGAACAAGGACAGAGAATAAGGACAGGCCCACGCCGAGGCCCTGGAGACAGTTTGACACATGCACACGCTTACACACTCACACACACAGATGTATTAAAGCACAAGTTTCTATCCGACCTGCCAGCACCTTCTTTACTGCGGAGCAGGGGACTTGCCTGGAAGGCGTCCGCCACCCTCGGACTTCGGCGTGACGCGACCCTCGCCCCGCTGCACTGAGCTGTGCTTCCGGCCTTCCGTCTGTCCCCAGCTCAAGGCAGAACTCCAGCCTGGTGGCCCGGCAGGAAAGGAGCCAGAAGTGGCCACACCAGGAGACCCCTCCTGTGGTCAGACTCTGGGCCCTCAGTGGAAAAAGCAGGGCTCAGAAGAGGGCCAGGTGGGACCTGGGGAACCCTGTGACTGTCCTCCCCGAGAGGATAAGCAAGGTAGGGACCCCCGCTGCACACAAGTGTTCCCAGAGTGAGGGCCGTGTGGTGGGGCCTCATTCTCCCCGGATCCTCTCACCTATTTCCAGGACACCGTATTTTCCTCTCCACTGTGCCCTTTGGAAAGGTCGCAGGCCTGGGCAGTTGGAAAACTGAACCCCCCTCCCTGCCCCAGCAGCTGGGCCCAAGAGCCCACTCCCTACCCTAACTGGGCCCCAGGCTGGGCTCGGAGGAGCCAGGAATGGTGACAGGCCGTTTCCAGGGCGAGGCTGGAGGCAGTCCCGCCGCCCAGGGCGAGTCCTGCTTGTGACTTCGTGCCTCACACGGGAGCTGGGAGCGAGCTTCTGCTGCTCAACTGTTTGGCATGCCTGGTGCTCTGAATGGGCGGTCTGGGCACAGCGCTATCCAGCTGGTCGTTCCCGCCTCCCTGAGGCCCAGTGAAGGAGTGGGGTGTGGAGAGCTGCGAGTGACGGGTGAGGTGGTGCCGGTGCCCTTGTCCCCTGGAGCTGTGAGGGACCCCTGTCCCTGGGTCCTGGGCAGGATGGGACCTAGAGGTCTCCTCCTCGGTGTCAGCCATTGGCAGAAGAGCCCTGGCCCCTCCATGACGAGTCTGTGCGCGTGTGCATGTGTGTGCGCGCCTGTCTGTGTCTGCATACCACTGTGGGCACATCTCAGAGCAGGGATGTGTGTAAATAAAGGTGTGTGTGTGCGCGGTGAAGCGTGTCTGAGAGGCTGGGTCTGTGCTTCTGATTGTGGGCGTCCGTCTTCACGGGCGAGTGGGGGGGGGGCTGGCCATGGAGAGCACTTCCGGCCTCTTCTGTAGCCTCAACCGCCTTCCACAGCCTGAAATCCTGCCCTGCATCCCCTGTGCGTGACAGGGAGCTTCCAGATGACCCTACCGAATAGGGACACCTTTCCCAGGCTCCTTCTGGAGCATTTGGTGGGGACAGCTGCGGACAGGCCTGAAGCCAGCAGCACTACAGTGCCAGGAGGCAGGCAGGGAAGCTGCCCGGCTCCCTTGCCCTGCCAGGCCTGTGTTATCATCGCCAATGGCTGGTGGGTGGCCAGGCCAGGCTGTTGCGGGGTCTCCTGACGCCCGCCCAGCATGACTGCCTTCCTGCCCCATCCACGGCTCCGTCTGAAGTGAATTGTTCCAGGTTCCCAGAACACGCTTCTGTGGCATCCACAGTGATTGTTCCTTAATTGTCCCATCTGTGCAGAGTCTGTTTCCCCAACTAGACTGTGAGCTCCTCCTCCGAGCCTCCCGAGCCCTCTCCATTCCTCCCACGCAGGCCTGGCACAGGAGAGCCTGGAACGGAGACTCCACAGCTTCGCCCGGTGGAAGGGACTCCATAAAACTGTGGTCCTCGCCCTGGCTGCAGAAAGGAGCTACCACAGGGCCTTACAGGAAGTTCTGATGCTTGGGTCCCAGCCCGGGGGTCCTGCTTGAATGGGACTGGATGTCAGAAATGCTGAAAAGCTTGGGAGAGCCCAGGGGGAACCACTGGGTCCGTACCGTGGAACAGCCCCTGGGTCCTTGCTGGGGCCGGGACGGGAGCACCAAAGAAACAGCCCCCAGATCCTCTTTGGGGCTCCTGTGGCACCCTGTGCCTACTGTCCTCAAATCTGTCCCTCACGATGGTTCCTCCTTTGCAAGGTCTCATGTTCCTGTCACTCTGTATCCGTAGCGCCTCATACAGGAGACAGAAGAGGCACAGGTCAGCTAGGCTGAACTACACGCCCCTCCCCATATTCCTGGTCTGTGTGGCGAGCAGGGGCGTGACATGCTCACTCTGAGCACAGCCCTCCCGGAGGGCTTGCTCTTGAGCTTGTATCTGCTCGTCTCGGCCAGCGTGTGTGGGGTGTGAGTCTCTGTGTGCCAGCGGTGCCCAGGACCTAGCATGTGCCCACCTGTGTGAGTTTGTGTGTGTGCCAAAGCTTCAGAGAATGAGTGTTTCGTGTCTCTTTGGGTGACTGTGTCTGCATCTTGGTGGCAGCACCGCATGTGCTGTGTGTCCACGTATTGGCGTCATGGAAGGGCCTGTGCACACCCGACCCCGGGAACCCCATGCCTCTCTCGGGGGCAGCCTCACCCTCTGGTCAGGGTGACTGAGGCAAATTGTGGCCTTAACAGAGTCTGGGTCAGCCCACAGCGGAGGGGAAGGCCTCTCCCTTCTCCCCTCCAGGCTGATGTGTGGGGGAGCAAGGGGACCCCGGGACAGGGCACTGAGCAGCAGCTGACAGGGAGCCTTGGCCTCCCTGTGCCCCCCGGGGCTCCAGAGCTCCCGCAGGGGTGCCGAGTTAGCCCGCAGACCAAGCCACCCCTCCGGGACCCTCTCCCCACCTTCGCCCCTGGGATGGACCCAGCACCTCTTTCCCCTGCGTTCTCCTTTCCCTGCGCTCTCCCAGCTGCCGCGCGGGCTGAGCCAGGAGGGCCCTCGGCAGCTCGCACTCCTTGTGGTGCACGCGCAGGTGCCGAAACTCCGAGGGGCAGCGGCGGGCCCACGGTCACGCAGGCCTGGAAGCCGGGTACTGTGGCCCCAAAGGGCTCGCGCCACACGCTGCTGCTCCTGGGAGCTCCTGCCAGGGCAGCGGTGGGCACCAGCCTCCGGGGCGCTCATCAGTGTTCCTGGGCTCGTTGTGGACACCCCTGGGCCTGTGCACCAGGAAAAGTGCTGTCCCAAATTCTGTCTCAGAGGCCGCAGAACTCCTACCTGGGTGCCGCGTGGGGCCCCCACCCTCTGTCCACACTCGTGGGGGTTGCTGCTGCCTCCCCTGGACCCCAGACAGAAAAGTCTCCATTCCCTATCCCTTCCCCTCCATCTTTATAAGAGCCGAAGTGGGCACCGAAGCCAGCCTGTCCCCGGGTCCGCCCTCTGGACTTCACTAAGGCCCGGGAGGGCAGGGGGTGAGGGACACAGAGCCTTTGGTTTCCTCTCTGGACAGCTCGAGGCGGCAGGGGAGGGGCTCCCCAGAGGAGTCCTCAGGAAGGGGGTCGGAGCTGGCCCTGCAGAGACCCTGCGTTCAGAGGAAAGCAGGAAGCCCCTCCTCTCTTGTGCCAGCGTTGGGTGGATGTGCACGCGTGCATGTGTGTGCGTGTGTGGGCCTGTGTGCAGAAAGACCACTCTTTCCTGGGGATCCTCCGACACTTAGAGCTGGAGGGGACCTTAGATGGGAATGTCTGATCCAGCCCCCCACTGTCCAGGTGAGACAGGGTCCGGAGAGGGGACATCTGCCCCCCATGCCTCATGTCGCCTGCGCCCCCGCCCAGGGCCTGCTGCGAATGCCCTTCCCATTGGCACCATCCGGCCCTCCTCAGCCGCCTTGTCATCCCCGTCTCAGCCAACTCCCCTCTGCTCCAGTGGCCCTTAAGCACCCTCCTTGCCCCATGGTGACCCCCACCCGGAAGGGACAGGAGGGCAGTGCTCCGGCCACAGGCCTCAGAGACTCGGAGGAAAGCCAGACGCCCCCGTGCCCAGGTCCACATGTCTGACTCCCCAGCCCATCCAGCACAAGGTAAAAGCACAAGGAGACCCTGTACTCACGGGTGAAATGTCTCGGGGTTGTTTTCAGTCTCACGACCCTGTCCTCACCCCTCTGCCTTGCTCTCCGTCTCCACCCCAGCCTCTGTTCCCCGCCTCCCCTCCCCCCCAAGCCCCAGATGTAACCTTTAGTTGCGGACGCGGTTGTTTCGATCAATAAAGCTGCAGTGTTCTAGCGCACAGGGTCAGGCTGTGTGTGGGCCGGGCGAGAGGGGACCGGGCCTTCTGGGATGCGGTGACGGCGTCGGGGACGGGGGCCTTCGGGTCCCCAGAGCTCGCTCTTCTCTTCGGCCTCGGTCACCGCCTGGAGAGCACGGACGAGACCCTCCTGTTTCCAGCGATCTCTGCGTCCTCTGAGCAGTAGCTGCCTTCGTGGGATTTCCTGTTTACTGGAAGAGATGGACGCTAAGCTAATAATTGCACCCTAAACTATGTAATTATGGACATAATTAGGGCTGTGAAGGAAAACTGGTGCTGGGAAGTGGGTGTTTGTTTGGGTTGGGGTTTTCGGTAGAGAGCTAGGAAAGAGACACTTAGGAAAGAGCTAAGAAATGGCGGGGGGCTCCCAGCGGAGAGCACATAGTACACAAAGGCTAGAGGAGTAAATCTAAAAAGGCTCGAGGAAGGAGGACAGGAGGGGAGGCTGGCCGTGAGCGGTGGAAATGCCCTTTCCTCTCAGTGCCCGGCCCCACTGCTGCTCCCCTGCTCAGCGTCGCTGTCCCGGAATCTCTGTTCTGGCCCCAGAAGCCCCTCGTTGTACCTCGCTGGCCGCCTCTTTCCATCACCGCCACCCTTGCTCTTAGGTCACGTGAGGCCAGCCTTTTCCCTCGCCCCAGACCCCTCCGGAATCTCCCATTTCAGAGCTGGGACGTCCTTCAAGGCCGTTCATCTCCTTCCTCTCCTTTGCTCTCTGTAGGAGGAATGGGCTTGCGGAGGCCAGGGCTGGCGGCCTGCTCTCTTGTGAGTGGTCCAGGGTGCCCTGAGTCAAGGGCCTGCGTGGCTGATTAGCCACGAGACATCAGGCAATGACCGGAAGTGTCTTTCTTATTACTTGGTTGTAGTGGCTCAATGGGCAGAGTAGAGGATTTCCGGTCTGTTTCAGATGGGAGAAGGGGGCCCCCCCAAAGAGGACAGAGCTGGGCTCCTATCCTGAGTGTCATCAGCTATCATCACAGATAACCTCTAGTGGCTGCTCCTGAGGTTTCTCTTTTGCGGGTTCAGGACGCGTCACTGCTCTGCTCACTGAGTACTAGAAGAGGCCTCGAGCTCATCCAGGAACAGGGAAGATTCAAAAGAGGAAGAAAGAGCAGGAAACGTGCCGTGAGGAGACAGGAAGGTGGCGGGCAGCGGATTTGCCCTGGACATGGTTTTCCTCAATCAGATGTGAACTCTGGGCTCGAGGTAGCTCTGGGACCACCAGCTGCAGGAGCTTATGGCTTCTGCCCTGAGGAAAAGAGGACCATAAACCCCTCGTCCTGAAGAGAAGCGAAGCCCAACTCCCTTCCCCTGAATCTGGGGAGTCTTGAAGATTCCAGCAGAAACCGCCATAAAATAAAACCTGTTCTCCTGGAAGCCCTGAGCAGCCATGCGTTCTGACCCCGTCAAGGCCCGCCCAGCGGAGCCAGCGCTCAGCCTCCCCATCAAGGCACAGACGGTGCGGGGCTGAGGCTGCCGTGGCGTCCCCAGACCAGACCAGCTGCCGGGGGAACCTCTCCGGGGCTGCACGGGACGGGATCTTGGTTCTGCCAAGTCTGCGCGGACTCCTGGCTGACGAACTTGTGGGATATGATGAAGTCATTGTTCTTTGAAGCCCCCCGGGCTGAGGGTGGTTTGTTACGAGAGCAATCTGTGCCTTATCGCCACCCGGTTCCTTTCTGACTCGGGATATCTGTTCTCTCACGGCTTCAGCTTTCCAGGCCCCGTGAGTTCTCAGCTCTAAGTCCCCAGAGCTCCCAACCTTCCAGTACCCACTACTCAGTGGCACCGCTTCCCTGGAGAATAATAGGCTGACTGGACGCTCCTACCATACATAGACCTTTAGACAACCCACACTGATTGGCTGTCCTCGAGTCAGGTGCCACCCCTGCTCCTATCAGCTGGGTTGGAGAAAGGGGTCATGGGTAGAAATATGGCTCCCTGGAGCTTCCATTTATGGAGAGCTCATGCATCAGTGCCTTGGCAAGGGCAGCAGGCTGACAGACACCATAAAGATATTCCTTACATCTCTGTTCTTTCACCTTCCTCTCATGACCACCTGTTTCAGGGTCACATCCCTGGTGTGTTCACCAGGAAAGCCCTCCAGTTGTCCCTACTGAGAGGCAGTCTCAAGGCAAACTCCTCAGATAGGACAGGTAACAACAGAGTCCTATGCTATGGAATTATAGATAAGGAAACAGGCTCAGCAAGATGGCATGGTCCATAGCTCAGGAAACTCAGGAGGGGCAGGACCCGGAGGCAGGTCCCGAGGTTTGACCTCGAATACACTTTCCATTCACATCAGCCAGATCCCTGCTCTTTATCTTCCTCTGAGGGATTGTTCAGTTGTTATCCCGGCTGGTCCCTAGGGAGGCGGAGAAGCAGGGTCCTTTCCTGTCGAGGCTCGGGCTGCAGTCCTCTGCCTCAGATGGAAATTGTCCCTGGTCCTGCTTTTCTATTTCTGGCTGCCTGACCTTTTTGCATATGTCCTTTGTTGAAAGCTACTATAACACCTTTTCAGAGAGAGGCTGGGTATAAATAAATCCAAGAAAAAAAGCCAAAACTCTTCTCCTTGAAGTCACCCCAAGCCCAGGTGGATGCATCTCCTCACACTGTTTCTCCAACTCCCGGCTCCCAAATTCATCTTTCCTGGGCAGGCAGCCCTGTCAGCGCCCAGCATGGCTTCCCACTCTGAGGTCAACCTGGCGGGTCCCCTAGATACAAATCCTACTGCTGAATTCATTGCCCTGTCTTTTCGGCTGTTTGGGTCTCCTCTAAGACTGCTGTGAGCTTCCTGTTTCTCCCCCACCCCCAGGCCAGCAAATGCTTAGCCAAGGAGACTCCACATGTCTACACATGGATCTAGGCAGAGCACCACTCTGAGGCCCGCACACCCATTCACCCTCAACTGAGAGGCAGTGAGAAATGGAGTAAAACACCAATCAGAGAGCGGCCGGGAGTGCTGAGTGGCTGTGCGGTGGCCCTGCTGCTATGAGATGTCCATCATGTACGGTCGAGAGAGAGCCAGGTTAAAAAAGACATGCCTATCACTATCTCATTTTTTACACAAACCATCTGTGTGCACGTGTTTTTTAAACCTGAAAGACTATTCGCTGGGATGTGAGTAGTAGTTATCTCAGTGAAATTCCAGAAGCTCCTGGCTCGTATCCTTAGGCTTTCCGTATTGTTTGAATATTTTTACATCAACCTGTATTATTTTAAAAAATCTATTTTCTCCAGAAAACAAAAGCCAGAAGTCATCAAGGACTACAGACTAGAAATGAAAGGTCACTTTCTGTTTCTTGGTATTATTTTCATAACTATACATCACAGAGTTTGGGGAAAGGTTTTGAACTTCACATCTTTTCCCTCTTGATTTATTCAAATAGAAACGCTCATCCAGTTGGGGCGGGGGGAAGCACTGAACTGAGTCGACCAGGGGCAGGAGGTGGAAATGTGGGGCCGAGTTCTGAATAAGAGAAATCCTAAGGAGAAGACACTACTTCCAGGGATCAACACTACCTGTAGGGTTATGGCCAAAGCCCTGCGAGCATGTGTGTGCATGTGTGGTCATATGTGTGCCTGCACATGTGTGGTTGCATGCGTGTCCACTTGTGTGAGCCCGCAGCGGCCTTGATTATATAGTTAAAGGCCAGCAGCTGATGCAGCCAGGAAAAGAGGCTTTTCTGCATTTCCTCTTCTCCCTCCTCCTCAGCCTGTCTTCTCCTCACCAAGAAGGGTAAGGAAGCCGAGAACGGGGCAAGGGGGGAGGAGGAAGAGGATCTGACCAGCTGGGACTCCTGGGTTCTGCCACTTCAGCCCTGGCCTCCCTTGTACTTTCTCTTTTGGCTTGAGATTGTCAGGCTCCTCAAGCCCCCAAAAGCAGGAGAGGGAGTGAATCATTAGTAGACTTATGATTGTGGTGCATCCGTTAGAAAACTCAAACATGCCTTTAAGAACAAAAGAATACGCTGGGTGTAGCGGTGCACTCAGGTAATCACTGCTTGGGAAGCTGAGGCAGGAGGATGACAAGTTCAAGGCCAGCCTGGACAAATGAGTGAGGCCCTGTCTCAAAATAGTTGCTTAGAGGAGGACTGGGGATTTGGCTTAGAGGTAAAGCAGTAGTCTGGATGGGCAAGGTCTTGGGTTCAATCCCCATACCTCAAAAATTATGAGTTAATGAAAAACAGAGTGCCTCTCATGTACACAGTCTCAAGTTCATATCAGTTTCCGCCTTCACCATCAAGCTAACCCACGCAGGCACCTTTAGGGTAAAAGGCCCTACACAGGAGAAAAATGCAAATCACATTGCTTTCCAGGGGGCGGCGGGGTATCCTGGACTGAGTTTTTCTGGAATCCAGGGAGGGTCCTGGAGGGAGGGCCGGGCTCTGAAGTGGCCCTGTGAGGATGGAGGTGGGGAAGAGAAAACCAGAGAGACTCGGGGATGTGGGGCGACCAGGGCCCCTGCTCTCGCTTCCCTTCCTCCTGGGGATCCTGGTGGCTTCTGGGGAAATGCCCAGAACCTTCCAAGATCCCACACTCCTCTTCTCACTGTCTCCTTCTTGCAGGAGTTCTCTGGAAATCTGACACCTCTGCCGCTGTAGCAGATACTACCACGACAAACCCGGGCACCCTCCAGCACCTCCAACCCTACTGACCTCCCATGGGGAGAGAGATGCAGGCGCCTCAGCCCCGGGAGAGCCCTCCGAGCTCCCAGATAGGCTCTGCACAGAGCAGGCTCAGTGCTGGCCGTGGGCATTGGCCCTGCAAGGCTCTACTGGTCTCCTCCTCAAATCTGGGACCCGAGGTGGAGCCTGATCCACAGAAGAGGGGTGGGAGGGGCGGGGAGAAGCAGAGGCCACGCCCCGGAGCTCCGCGCATGCGCCAAACTCTGTGGGCCGAATGTTCAGACCCGTCCGTCTGACTTGGGAAACCAGCCTGGAGATCGAAGGCCCCTAAAAATTGTAAGAGAAAATGCAAAGGTTTGAACCTGAAGGTTTTCCAGCTCCAGGACTGTGACACAAGGGGGTTGGGTGTTCTAAACCAGGAAGAGAAGCAGGCCCACCCACCAAAGGCTACATGGGCGTCACAATCCTGTTTCTGTAGGAGGAGCGCCTGTTCCCTCCCCAATATGGGAACCCCACTGCCCAGGCCTAGAGGGAGCTGGTCAACCTGCTGTTCTTCCCACCCTGAACCCCTGATCCTTGCTCCAGAGAGCCCAGAGTGGGGCAGGTGGCAGGGCCCGCGAGACCAAACCGGAGCCTTGGCTGGGTGCCCAGGGGTGTGGACACCAAGTAGCTCCCAGCGGCCAGTGCTGCAGGACACAGATCGGTGGCTGGCGGGCTCTGAGCCCAGAGGCGGGCACCGGCTCACACTAGTAAGTCGGCTGGAGAGGAGCAGAGGATGAGGGTCTTGGCGAGGTACAGCCGTGCCAGGCAGGCTGCAGAGCTGAGCCAAAGGGAGAGAAAGGAGCCTGCCGGTCCCAGTGCTATCTGCAGCATGTGGGGGCTGCAGGATTGGGGTTGGGGAGCAGGTGAGGCTGGGAAGCGGAGGAGACCTGAGCTCCAGAAGTCCCAGAGGCATCAGAAAACCCTTGCCTGGCCCTGATTCTCCTTTGATGACAGGATGTGTCACGGACTTTCTTTTGTTCTTGTCTCTGGTCTCAGTTGTCCCTCCTGTGAAATGGGAAGACGCAGTGTGGAATGATTTCCCTGGGGTCCTCCCAGCCCTGATGACCAGTGTGCCCTTCGCTATCAGGGAACAGGATCCCCCCCAGCAGCTTTCTGTTTGTTTATTTATTTATTTATTTATTTGAGACAGGGTCTTGCTTTGTAGTTCAGGCTGGCTCTGAGCTCACTATGTAGTCCAGGCAAGCCTCGAACTCAGCAATCCTCCTGCCTCTGCCTCCTGAGTGCTGGGATTACAGGCGTGAGCCACCATGCCCAGCACTGTGGTATGCGGTATTGATGGCTGATGGGCGTGAGTCACCACGCCCAGCATTCTCTGTGGTTACCAGAGATCGAACTCAGGACCTTGCGCTTGCCAGGCAGGCGCCGGAACCACTGAGCCAACCCTCTGGCCCAGCTTTCTGTTTATCTTGCTGGCTTAGCAAAAATAGACTCCTGCAACCCACATCCAGTCCGGGGCCACCGCTCACACCTCGCAGCCAGCACCCTTCCTCCCCTGTAGAGGCTGCCTAGGGTTTTAGCCTTGACTGAGCCCTGCTCCTTTTTCCAGAAACTACCTCAGGTCAAGGTGAATTTCTTTCTCTTCCACTGCCCACCCCCATCCTTCCCTCTATCTCCACGCACCCCGACTTCTACCCCCAACCTCCCACCTCCCTCCAAGCCCTTCTCCTCAGACCTGCTTTTCCCCTCCTGAACCCTGACACTGGGTTCCAGGAACTGTGTTCTCCCACTTAGCAGGATGTAATTATTTTTTCCTACGTAGTCCCCCTCCTTTTCTTCACCCACTCAATAATGCACGTCTCTTCCCTTCTCTTTTTTTTTTTTTTTTTGCTTTTTGAGACAGGGTCTCGCGTTGTAGTTCAGGCTGGCCCTGAGCTCACTATGGTGCCCAGGCAAGCCGCTGCGAACTCAGCAATCCTCCTGTCTCTGCCTCCCGAGTGCTGGGATTATAGGCGTGAGCCACCACGTCCAGCATTGTCTTCCCTTCTCTTCTTTTCAGACCCCCGCCCCCACGTAGTACGGGGAGCAGAGAACTCAGTGCCCCCCAAGTCTTCCCCAAATTCAAGATTCCTGAGCAAAAGAAATGTCGTCATTGTTTGGGGCCGCTGAGCTTTGCGCTGGTTTGCTGTGCAGGGACAGATACCCAGAGCCACAGGGCTGTGTGTCCTGTCAGACGGCAGCTCCCGAGTACGGTTTCTGGCTCTCCTCACACTGGGGGGGGGTCCTTTCCCTCAAGCCGAGGCTCCCTGAGGACAGGCCTGACTTTCGGACCCCGGTTGGGGGTTGTGTTGGCCCCTTAGCTGGGACGCTTTCCCCTCAGACCAAGGATTCCGGAGAATAAGAAAGTCTGCCCCCTGACTGGAGTTTCCCTGGGAGAGAGAGGCTGACCCACATTTCGGGATCCTAGAGGACAGGGCTCTCCCCCCACCCCCGACCGCTTCTCCACTTCGAGGAGCGCTTCCTGGCGTCAGGGCTCCTAGTTCCGGCCACTGGTGCTCCCTTTTAAGCAGGCCAGATTGCGGCGATCAGGTGGGCAGAAGAGGCCTAGTTGGCCTCCTCGTGAACTCCGAGGAGAAAGAGGGCGTTCGAACGCGTGCTAGCACGTGGCAGGGAAAAGTAAAACACCTGAGGTGAAGTTGTTTACCAGGAGAGGTACGGGGCGGTGGGGGGGGGGTAGGAGGCAGGTGAATCCCGTGGAACTAATTGCTCGTCCCCGTGTCTGACTGAATAAAACTCAGGTACGTCGGTCTTGCGGGCCTCTTTGTTGAAGGGAGATATGAGCTCTCTGCCCAACTCAGCATATTTTTAACGTTTTTCTTCACTTTTGTTACCCCAAAACCGTCAGGTTTGGGCTCAGCTTGTAGACTGGTTCCTAACCCGTATCACCCCTAAATCGGTACTTCCTAAACACATATTTTTCCCCTCAGCCTCAGGTTCTCCCTAAAGTTAGTACCGCTAGCTGGTGAGGACTCAGCTACGTGTAAAATGAAAATCAAACACGGGCCCATCCCTGAGCCTTGGAATGTGAGTTGTCCGCCTTCGTCCGGGCTCTACGTGGAGAGGTTCCCCAAACAGCTTCTAATTATCTGAGGATTTGTCATCAGCTTGTATAGAAAACACTAAAGAGCTACACTCTGCCAATCTGTGATAACAGCCCTAGGGTTTGAATGCCAGCGGCTATCTGTTCTCTAGAAGCGCTCCTAGCCAGGCGAGCAGGCAGCTCCTGGCAGGACTCAGGAACCCTGCCCCCCCCCAGGTGCTGGCTCGTGGCAGTTCCCCATCGTTCTGCCATCTTCTCTGCTTGCTGTGGCTGCTTCTGGTGCCAACAACCCTTGGTGTTGCAGGCTCTTAGGGCACGGCTCAGCACTTTCTACTTGAGAGAGAAACCAGGAGGAGGCAAAAAAAAAAAAAAAAGCCATCTAAAAGAAGCTTCTTAGGGCTTACGCCACAGCATGCAGGGAACAGCACACAGAGTGAAGCGGGTCAGAAAAGCCGCTTATATAGAGGGAACACACACATGTGCAGTGTCAGGCTCTGGCCAGGGATACGGGAGGGATCCCTCGGGCATCCAGCTAGGAGGGCTGTGGAGGGCGGAGTCGCAGGGATAGGTCCCGAGCCCTAGGGCTCCTGACCTAACTGAACCGGCTACTGGGCATTGGTGATAGCTGCCTGCGGTGGACAAGGAAGTGTCTCTGCACAACACAGAGCACCCTGGGGACCAGCTGTTTCTCAGACAGTCCTTGGTTTATGGTTGTTTCTCCCCTCAAAGTGCGACTCTGAGGGTAGGAAGGACTGTCTCCTTAAACTCCCCCCCCCCTTTAGAACAGGGATTTCTCCTCAGAAGGAGGCTCCTGGTAACTGGACTGTATCTGTCCTTAGTCAGTGGCTTCCCAAGTCGGGGTTGTCTCTCCTCAGACTCAGGTTGCCTGATTCCAAGATGCGTTTCCCCTCAGACTGTGATGTCCTGAGAGTAAGGCTGTGAATTCCCCTTATTATGTGTCCCTGAGGATGGTCTTTCCCCTTAGACCCGGGCTCCCTATGGCTAGGGCTGCCTCCCCTCCCCCAGGAGCTCCTGGTAAACAGGCCATTTCTCAGATTTAGGCCTCTAGAGAACAGGCCTTCTCATCCCTCAGTTTGGTGTTGTGACTGATTGAAGTCAGTGCTGTGACTTCTCTCACATTTAGACTTCTGAGGACAGGGTGTATCACCCCTCCACATGTGACTTCCTGAAAAATGAACTTTTTCTTCAGACTGGGGTACCGTGAAGGCAAACTTTGTCTCAACTCAGAAAGCTGCTCTTGGAGACAAATGTGCTTCTCCTCAGAATGGGGTTCCCGGGGCCAGAGGGTTAGCTCAGTGGTTCTGGCGCCTGCCTCGCAAGCGCAAGGTCTGAGTTCGATCCCCGGTAACCACATATAATGTTGGGCGTGGAGACTCACACCCACCAACAATCAACACCGCATACCACAGTGCCGGGCGTGGTGGCTCACGCCTGTCATCCCAGCACTCGGGAGGCAGAGACAAGAGGATTGCTGAGTTTTCGGCGGCTTGCCTGGGCTCCATAATGAGCTCAGGGCCAGCCTGAACTACAAAGCGAGACCCTGTCTCAAAAAAATAAAAAAAGAAGAATGGGGTTCCCTGACAGTAGGGAAGTCTCTCCCTGGAGACCAGGGTTCCTCAAGGACAGGGTTGTGCCTCCCTTCATACACCGCCCCAAGTACAGAGGGGTCTCTGGCCTCACTCTGGCTCCCTGAGCATGGGGTGGCTACTCAGACTTGATAGAAGGCTCCTTCTGGGTGTGTTTTCTCATTTAGAAGACTCCATGCACTTCTGGGTTCAACATAGGTCAAGACTATAATTCTCACCCTCCCCTGAATTTAGCTGAAGTCTCCTGTGACGGGGGCAGTGGCTGTGGCAGGGGCTGCAGATGGCATCCAGTAATGCTCAAGGGTGTTTGAGCACCCTGAGAATGAAGTTTAGCCTCATTATGGCTTGTTTGAGAGAAGAGCCAATTAGAGAGGCAATTTCCTGGAGCAGTCTGAAGACTGTTGAAATGGCGGCCAACCAGACAATAAGCTGGTGTCGTGTCACATTTCTGCGGGCCTGATAAAGGCCCCTGTCTGCCCCCTCACCTCCTGGTAGCCTGTCAGCCACCTGGATAGGGGCCGCACCCTTGAGAGGAGCCTTGGGGTCCCACCAGAAGCCAGGTATCCCGAGAACTTTACAAGCTGCCTCTCTCCCTTGGAGAGCCTCAGGCTCCTGGTTGTTCTGAAATTCTGGATTACTAATTGCCCTCTTTGGGGCTCAAGTTTCTCTCTGTGATACTGTCTGTGAGGAAGGAAAGCAGGAAGCACCCTTAGGAGAGGCCAACCCCCTCCCCACCTTCTCTCCCTCATTTGGAAAATCCTGTATCTTGTCACCGACACAGGGAGGAAAGATGGTTTTTCTGAGAGTTCTGTGTCGGCCAGGATAGGAAGCCGGGGCTGAGGGTGGGGGGCAGGCTTAAATGATTGCATTGAAGCCAAAAAATAATAGTAAGCTTATGGAAAAAAATTGGAATTTCTCATAGTTCAAGGAAGGGAGAGATTGGAAGGAAATGTATCCTGAAACACAAACACTGCCAGAACGCTGGCATTCTCTCCCCAGGCTCCGATCCGTGCCTAATGAATGACATGACTCTCGGTCCCTCGCCTAAGAGGGAACATGGCAGCAAGCAGTGACCCCCTTCTCCCTTCACGTCCCATAGCAGTTCCATCAGGCAATCGTCCAAGGGAAGGGTCCTGATTGGCCAGCTTGGAGCATAATCAGTACTCCTCACTGAGCCCCGATAGCCAAGGGTGAAACCTGAGACCAGCTCCCTCAGCTGGGGCTGGTCGAGCAAGGTCTGCCCCCAAAAAAGGGGGGTGTGGGGCCGGAGGGTTAGCTCAGTGGTTCCGGCGCCTGCCTCGCAAGCGTAAGGACCTGAGTACGATCCCCGGTTACCACATATAATGCTGGGCGTGGTGGCTCACGCCTGTAATCCCAGCACTCGGGAGGCAGAGACGGGAGGATTGCTGAGTTCGCGGCGGCTTGCCTGGGCACCATAGTGAGCTCAGGGCCAGCCTGAACTACAAAGCGAGACCCTGTCTCCAAAAAGCAAAAAAAAAAAAAACAAAAAAAAAAAAACGGGGGGTGTGAACCCCAGGGTAGAGCAGGTTAGGAAGACCGTACAGCCAGCGTCGGTCACAGGGATACTTTTCTCACAGTGTGCCTGGCATCCTGTCACATGGGTTAGCTATCTCGCCTCCTCTATTTCTTGAAACGAGGTAGAGAAAAGTTTCTATTATTGTCACCATGAGCTACAGGTGAGAAAACCAGACTTCAGAAATTAAATAACATGGCCTAGATCACACAGGAGTTAAATGACAGAGCCCAGAGTTGAACCCAAACTTCAGGTGGCAGGAATGAGAGAGAGAGGAAAGTATAAGCCACCAGATAAGATAAAACTTGGACATGTGTAATGGAACTTGTTTTTTTTTTGAGACAAGGTCTCACTTTGTAGTTCAGACTGGCCCTGAGCTCCCTATGTAGCCCAGGCAAGCCTCGAACTCAGCAATCCTCCTGCCTCTGCCTTCCGAGTGCTGGGATGACAGGCATGAGCCACCATGCCCGGCACTATGGTGTGTTGTACTGATTGTTGATGGGCGTGAGTCACCACACCCAGTATTGTTGTATGTGGTTACTGAGGATCAAACCAGGGACCTTGCACTTGCTAGGCAGGTGCCGGAACCACTGAGCTAAATCTCCGGCCCTAGAAATGATACTCTTGGCACCCGAGGAACTGCTGTGCATCAAGCACCTTTGAGTGGTCTCTGGGAGGGGTGTTATGACAGCAGCGATGGACACATTGGGCTGCCACTCTATTCCCGTGACCCTGCACATAGTAGGTCCTTCCTCTATTTTTGGGAATCTGCAAAGCAGGTGGTGTTAGTCAGCCTTTCTTTCAAATATCTGAGAAAGTCAGTTTAGAAGGGGAGAGATTGATCATGGCTCCTGGTTTCAGAGGGTTCGGTTCAGGCCAGCCAGAGCCAAAGCAGAGACATCCTGGCGGAAGGATGAGGCGGAGGGAAGGTGGTCAAATCACAGAGTCCGGGAAACCGAAAGCAGGGGCAAGGGAAGGGACCAAGGGTCAGGTACACACTCAAGTCAGGCCCCACGGCCCACTGCTCCAGCTGGGCCTCTCCTCAGGTATCAACGGCCCTCTGGGCTGTGACCTCGGGAACAGCTTCATCCTCTGCGACGCAGATACTTCTCTAGGTCCCACCCCTCAAGACAGGGCCCTGAGGATCGGCCCTCAGTACAGAGATCGCCGGGGATGTTTTATATTTAAACCCTAAGGGTAGGCCTCATGACTCCATCTTATAAACCAGGAAACCAGGGTCACGGAGCCAGAGGGCAAGGAGTCAGCTTCTGCTGGCTGCCCTAAGCCAGGGTCCTCAACTAGCTCTGTGGACCCCTTGGGAATGGAGGGTGCCGGGCAGAAGGGGGCGCCGTCCTGCCTTCCCTGTCAGAATCTCTGAGGAGAGCTCTGCTTTGCTCTCCCTGCTCTCTCAGTCGTGTTCAGGGTTCGCCCCCTCCAAAGGGCCCCGCGGAGGCTGCTGGTGACCTGCGTCCCTGGCAGGCACCGGCCACTTCTGGGGAGGCTGAGGGAGGCGGACTCCACAGCAGTGGGCAGCCTGCTAATTAGGACACGGTCTTTGTGTCTCGCTATGCCGAGATGTCATTTTCTAGACTTGGGGTTGGGGGCGGGAGTGGAAGGCACACACAGTTGTTTTTAATTACATTTGGTTTGCTAATTTCTGATAGAAAATAAATATTTACCGGGAGCCATATTTCTTCATTTCACGCCGGCTGACTCCTGAGTTTATCGGGAGCCCAAACAGGCGCCTCCTGCTCACCACCACCACCCCCAAGTCCCCATCCGCTTGTCAGAGTCACACATGGAGCCCGAGGAGGGGTGTCACGGCGAGAGAAGGAAGTTGGAGACGCGGAGGGCTGGCGGGGCCACAGGGCTGTGGACTCCACTGGGGACCTGAGGACACGGACAAGCCGCCGTCTCCTCCTGCAGGACCCGCGGGAGGCTGCGGGCCAGGCGGCCCGGCCCCACCCAGGCTGTAACCCCACAGAAGCATCAGCCCTGCCTGGGCCTCTGAGCAAATTTCTGCCCGCCACAGCTGGGAAGTTGGGCCCTGAGCCCCAGAGGGTCCCCCAAAGCCCTGCCTCTGGGCTGCAGCTGTAGCTCAGTGGTTCTAGCTCCTGCCTGGCAAGCACAAGGTCGTGAGTTTGATCCCTGATTCAAAAGGAAAAAAAAAAAAAGACCCACCTTTGGGGCCTTTTTGAGGGGTTAAGGACAGGCAGGGAGCTTTGTCCACTGCTCAGCCTTCGGGCTGGGCCTTTGCACGACAGTGAGGGGGGATGGGGGAGAGAAGGAACGAGAAATCGTGAGGAAAAGAGGAAGGGAGAGGGGTGAGCTACCCTGGCCAGGGAAAAGGGACAGAATGTGGACCCCAGGAAGTGAGGACATCTGTTCCTCTCTCTGCTGAAATTAAGGTCTTGCGCCATGGGGGAGGGGGTGGTGAACACACACACACACACATATGCACACACGTGTGCATGCGCACCGTGCCCTCCTGATGTGAGAAGGGAAGAAGGAACTAGAGGCGTCTTGGTTGAGGGCTGGCTCCGCCCTGTGGCTGTGGGCAGAGCAGTTTCTCAATCTCAGCGCTGCCGGACCCGGGCTGCACAGTCGTCCTGTACGCAACAGAATGTTCAGCAGCAGCCCTGGTCTCTACCCTCTAGATGCCAGGAGTACCCCCACACCCACAGTTATGGTACCAAAGTTGCCTCCGGACCGTGTCCGATGTCAGACAGCTCATGTGTGCACAGTGGCCCCTGACTGAGAAGCTGGACACCGGAAGGCCGGGCTGTGGGGGGGGGGCCTCAGAAGGCTGGAGCTGGGTGGTCGCCCACCACCACCAGAGGGATGCGGAAGAGATACGGAGATTTGGAGGCGGGAGAGCGGAGAGGCTCTGCCCGCAGCCTGGTTTCCAAATCCACGTTAAACCACGACTATTTTTTCTTTCCCAATTACATTTCAATTTAGCTCAATTACTTTTCCATTATTGTTCAAGCGACTCGGTTTTAATTGAAGCTGCTGGTTCTTATCTCTCTCACTCCCCCACGTACCACGGAGGGGGGGGGGCTGGGGTTGGTGGGAGGTTGGGAGCCATCCATGGGTGGTGGGCACCTTCAGCAGAAAGATGGAGGTCTCTAGAGGTGGGCGCGCCCAGGAGCTCTTTGGGACCCCCCAGAGTGCGCAAATAAATCTACAGGGGCAGACAGTGACGAACACGGGGAGCTGTGATCACTTACCAAGAATGGTGGTTTCCTCTTATCCACAGTTTCAGTCAACTGTGGCCTAAAAATATTAGTACTTGTCTTGACTTTCAAGAGGGAGATACTATGTTCGCGTAGCTTTTATTACAGCATATTGTTATAATTGCTTTGTTTTATTATTAGTTGCTTTTCATTGCTTTCTGTGCCTAATTTATAAATTAAAGGTTATCATAAGTAATGGACGTATGTACAGGAAAAGCAGTATGAACAGGGCTCTGTATATTTTTGCTTCAGGCATCCATGAGGGACCTTGCAATGCTTTCTGGCTGATAAGGAAACGATTGTCCCAGACATGGTGATGATAGATAGCCAAGACTCATTCTTCGCATGATCCTATAGATGCATATTATTGTTTCACAGAGGCAGACACTAGGACTCAGAAAAATTAAGGAATTTGTCCCGAGTCACGTGCCTAAGAAGGAACAGCTCAATTCAAGCCTCCAGCTCCTGAGTTTGGGTGTTCAGGTCCAGGCTACACCCCCTCTCTCCCGCACAGCTTCAGCCACGGGTTCCTCTCACCCCTGCCCCCACCCCCTCCCAGCTCTGAGGCTTTGGCTCAGTCCTTCCTTGGCAGCCGCGCAGCCCAGCCTGCTCTGTCTCCTGCAGGAAGTCCTCCCCGACTGTCTCTGCCTTCATGTCCTCCTACAGCCCCAAGCTTCCCACATATCTACTCACGTTACTAGCTACTGCAGGGATGGGGTGGGAGAGAGAAGCAATGACTTGGTGAGAGACAGAATGAAATCACCGACAAGCCCTGTGATTTGGGCAAATCACTGAGCTCAGCGAGTCTCCATTTCCTTGTAAACTTGATATTAACAGCACTTGGGTTCTGGGGAAGGGTCCTCTGGGAGTTAAATGAAGTGAGATGAAGCATATGAAATCCTAGTCGGAAGTAAGAGGCTTTGGGAGGGTAAGGGCTTCTCAGCAGAGCTGGGTCAACCTCCTCGCATCACAGTTCAGTGGTGGGTACCAGTCCTGTGGTGGCAGAGCAGGGGCCAGGCCTGGGTGGCCTATCTACCCTGAATGTCATCAGCTCTCTTCCGAGGAGGTGGGGTGCAGATTGTAAACAACATGGAGTTCCTGAGCCCTTGGGAGTGAGGGGTCTGCTTCCCTCCCTGTTTTTTTTTGTTTTTTTTTTTTTTTGAGACAGGGTCTTGCTTTGTAGTTCGGGCTGGCTCTGAGCTCACTATGTAGCCCAGGCAAGCTTCGAACTCAGCAATCCTCCTGCCTCTGCCTCCTGAGTGCTGGGGTGACAGGTGTGAGCCACCACGCCCAGCACTGTGGTATGTGGTACTGATTGCTGGTGGGTGTGAGTCTCCACGCCCAGCATTATATGTGGTTACCGGGGATCAAACTCAGGACCTTGCGCTTGCGAGGCAGGCGCCAGAACCACTGAGCTAACCCTCTGGCCCTCCCTCCCTGTTTTGACTGGAGCCCAGTGGAGTCAGAGAGGGACCCCCCTCGTGACTCTGAGTGTGGCTGAGTGATCGAAGTTAAAGTTAACCAGTCCCTGTCACATGCATAGGATACATACATAGCTTCCTCAATGGAGAGATGCTTTGCACTTGAAACAGTAGAGCAGTAGGCCACATTGGCTTTAAATGGTTTTTTCCAAAGTGGCAAAAATCTAGAGGTGAGTAGTTCCTGAGTTGGCCAGTGACTGAGAACTCTGCTTTCGCTGCATTCATGGCGTCTCCCTCATGGTCACAAGAGGGCTGCCTGAGTACTACAGGACAGTCTCACAAGACAGCTTTTTGAGCTGCAAGGAAAGAGAAAGGAGCTCTCTTCGTGGCCTCTCTCCTTTCCTCAGAGTGCAAAGCCTTTGCTGCGAACTCCCCGACAGACTTGGCTGCTGCGCCTCCTCAGCTTCTCTTCTCAGCAACACTTCTTTGATGCTTCCTCAACTTTGATAACTTCAACACGTTTTAAAATTATGGGCCAGTCCTTTTATAGAATGGCCCCCAGTTCAGATCCGTCTAATGTTTCCTCCCGATCAGATTCAAGCTATGCATCTTTGGAACGCATGTGAAAATGGGGTAAACATGTAATCATCCCGTATCACGGCATGAAACTGTAAATCTGGGAGCAGAATCTCAGGAAGCAGCTGTCAGAGGGTTCAGAAAAATGAATGGCGGCAAGTGGGTTAAGAAAGAATTTGAAGTTTCACTCCTCAGGTATCCTCCCGGACCGAGGCTGCCTGAAACTCAAATGTGGACAGAAACAGCCCACGACTAGCTCTCTCTTTCTAGTCCAAGGAGTGGTAAAGGAGAACTCTACGAGCAAGGAAGACTTGGGGAAAACCATCCCTTGACTTTGACTGTTTTCCTCCTTTTCTGATTCTAACTGAAACAGTAGCGTGGGGGCAGGAATGACGGCTGCACAGTGCTGACAGATAGGAGAGGCTGGACAGGGGTCTAACCCACTAGGGGGCAGAAACTCATCTCTGATCAGAAGAGCTGTGATTCCAAGGTCACAGGGTGAACCTTCACTAGTTCTATTTCTTTCCATTGCTTGGCCCTGAACACAGAGGCTGTAGTAGAAGGAATGCAACAGAACAGGGAAATTAAAACCCAGACTTCTGACTGTAGTTCTGGAGAGAGAGGCTCCAGGGAACTCTAAAGTGTTGGGTGGATTGTGGACAAGAGGACACTCAGGAGAGTAATCTCCCACAGTTGTGTGTAAATTCCAGGCCTCCTCTTCTCACCGTGTCCTAGATACGATCCTATACAGCTGTGCCACAGAGTGGATCACCTCCCAGGTCCCAGACTGCCCACCTAGGGGCACATACGGGACTGACCCTCCAGGAACTATAAATATTTTGAAAACCACAGCCCGCAGAGTGTGGGTCAGAACCTGCCACATATCTTGACCGAGCACTTGCTAACAAAAATGCCTAGTGCAAGTGCCAGGTGTGGCGGCTCACGCCTGTAATCCCAGCACTCGGGAGGCAGAGGCAGGAGGATTGCTGAGTTCAAGGCTTGCCTGGGCTACATAGTGAGCTCAGAGCTAGCCTGAACTACAAAGTGAGACCCTGTCTCAAAAAAAAAAATGCCTAGTGCACTTCTTAAGATTTAAATAAGACCCAGAATCACTCAACATAATATTTTAAATGCCCAGAATAAAATCCAAAATTGCTGAGTGTGTGAAGAACCTTAACTTGCAATGAAAAGGAAAATCAGCAAGTGCCAAATCCAAGGTTAGAGAGAAATGTTAGATTATCAAGGACTTTAGAGCAGTTATTATAACCACATTTCACAAAATTAGGGAACTTTTGAATGAGAAAATAGAAAGTCCTGGCAAAAAAACCAGAAGATATAAAGAAAAACAGAACAAAAATTTTAGAACTAAAAAGTATAATAACTGAAATAAAAGCTTCATCCCATGGGGTGGAAATGACAAAGTCAAAGAATTTAGCTGATCCACAGTTATTCCATCTGAACAAAGGAGAAAAAAAATTAAAGACGAACCAAGATTCAGAAACCTAAGGGACAATACCAAGAGTTGATTATTTGTGTTAGTGAGTTTAAAAGAACTGAAACTTACAGGAATTTTTTTTTTTTTTTTGAGACAGGGTTTCGCTTTGTAGCAGGCTGACTCTGAGCTCACTATGTAGCCCAGGCAAGCCTCGAACTCAGCAATCCTCCTGCCTCTGCCTCCCGAGTGCTGGGATTACAGGCATGAGCCACCACGCCTGGCTACAAGATATTTTCTGACTGTAATTAATTAAACTAGAAATCAATTGAAAAAATCTCTAAATGTTTGGAAATTAAATAACAAGCTTTTAAGTAATTCATAGGTCAAAGAGGACATATTAAAGAGAAAATATCTGAACTAAATAAAGTACTCACTTTGGCATCACACACATACAAAAGTCAAACTGAGAAAAATGAAAGTATCAAAGTTTGTGGCATACTGCTCAAGCACTATCTAGAAGAAAATTTCCAGTGTAATAACAAAAGAAAAAAGGTGTCAAATCAACAATCTAGTCTCTTCCACGAGAAAAAGGAGTGAAAATAGATCAGAGAGAAAAAAAGTGAAACTGAAAACAGAAAGACAACAAGAATCAGGCTGAAAACTTTAAAAAAGATCTATAAAATTCACAAAACTGATTCTAGATTGTCTAAGAAAAAAGGAATAAATTACAAATGTCAAGAATGAAAGAGATTTTTCATGACAGACTTTATAGACATTAAAATAATAAGAAAATGGGCCAGAGGGTTAGCTCAGTGGTTCCGGCGCCTGCCTCGCAAGCGCAAGGTCCTGAGTTTGATCCCCAGTAACCACATATAATGCTGGGTGTGGAGGCACGCCCACCAACAATCAACACCGCATACCACAATGCCGGACGTGGTGGCTCACGCCTGTAATCCCAGCACTCGGGAGGCAGAGACAGGAAAATTGTTGAGTTTGCGGCAGCTTGCCTGGGCACCATAGTGAGCTCAGGGCCAGCCTGAACTACAAAGTGAGACCCTGTCTCAAAAAGCAAAAATAATAATAATAAAAAGAAGAAAATAATGCATATAGCTCATCACCCATAAATATGAAAATTTGGGTCCTGATCAGCAAATGATGTTCCATGGGTTCATTGTGGCCCACTATCTGTTTTTTATAAATAAAACATTACTGGGACACAGACGAACTAAATTGTATAATACCCTCCCTTGCCCCATCTATAGGAGATAGTTAGAACCTCAGAATGGGAACCTATTTGGAAATAGGGATATTGTGATGTTAAAATGGGGTCCTATTCTATTGAGCTGAGCTTTAAATCAAACATGACAGGTGTACTTATAAGAAAAGAAGATTTGGATATAGACATAGAGACACAGAGGGAAGGAGGCCATGTGAAAACTTAAGAAATTGTGTTGCTAGAAGCCAAAGCAAGTCTGGAGCTAAAAGACAGTGAAGGATTCCTTCCAGAGCCTTTAGGGGGAATGTGGCCCTGGTGACACCTTGATTTCAGACTCCTGGCCGCCTGAGCTGTGAGAATGTAGTTCTGTTGTTTTAAGCCATCCTATTTGTGGTAATTTGTTATGGTAGCCCTAGGAAATTTCTATAATAGCCACACAGGCGGCTCATTCATTTTTGTGTCGCCTATGGCTATTTTGATGCGACAGTGGCAGAGCTGAATAATTTCAGCAGAGCCTGTATGGCTCCAAAGCCTTGAATATTGTCTATTTGTCCCGCTGCAAAAAAAAGTTCAGTGACCTTTGCTTAGATGGCACAGACCAAGGCTTTAAAAGCCACAAATTACCAAAATGTACCCAAGGAAGAAATAAACAGCCAGAATAATCCTCTATCTATTAAAGCACTTAAATTCTTCCAAGAAAGAAATCACCAGGTTTGGATTGTTTCTCTGGAGAATTCTTCCAAACATTTAAAGAAGAGAAAAACACCAATTCTATATAATTTCTTCCAGCAAATAGAAGGGATGGGAATAGCTCCAATCCTTTTCCTTTCGGCTAGCATTACCCTCACCCCCCAAACCAGATGAAACCAGTAGAAGAAAACAGCAAACCCTGTCTGTCCCTCCTCGACATGGCAACAAAAATATTAATGCACAGTACTAGGAAGGTGAAGACAGCAATACATAGAAAGAATAATAAACCGTGACCAGGTGGAATTTATCCTAGGAATGTCAGACTGGTTCAATATTCAAAAATCAGTCAACGTGGGCTGGAGGGTTAGCTCAGTGGTTCTAGCACCTGCCTCACAAGCGCAAGCCCCTGAGTTCGATCCCCAGTAACCACATACAATGCTGGGTGTGGAGACTCACGCCCACCAACGATCAATACCACATACCACAGTGCCAGGCGTGGTGGCCCATGCCTATAATCCCAGCACTTGGGAGGCAGAGACAGGAGGATTGCTGAGTTCAAGGCTTGCCTGGGCTACATAGTGAGCTCAGGGCCGGCCTGAACTACAAAGCGAGACCCTGTCTCAAAAATAAGTAAATAAATAAATAAATAATATTTTTAAAAAGTATATCCAAGCATCATGGGTCCCCTAAGATGCCACAATGTGTTGCTCACTCACGCCACACACACCACACACACAGCCTTGCATAAACACCTGCACAACATATGCACATACACCTAAACATACACACCTGTGCGAGCCATGCACAGACCCCCACGTGCACACACACTCACTGCTCACAGTCTTCTTGCCCAAATAGAAGTGGGGAATATTTTACCCGCTAGAGCTCCCCTGCACCCTCCCAGTGCCCACTAGAATATCTAAGGCTTTGAGAAGTTCAAGTTGCAAAAATTTTGTCTCCTGCTATTTAGGGTTTTGCACTTGTTTCATAAGATTTACTTCTTAATTGTGTCCTTTGTGGTGTTGTGTTATTATTGTTTTGGGTTTGGGTTTTTTTTTTGGCATAGAAATAGTTTGTGTTTTTTGGTTAGGAAAATAATCCATCACTTCCCTCAAAAGCCAGTAATGCGCCGGGCGTGGTGGCTCATGCCTGTCATCCCAGCACTCGGGAGGCAGAGGCAGGAGGATTGCTGAGTTCCAGGCTTGCCTGGGCTCCATAGTGAGCTCAGAGCCAGCCTGAACTACAAAGCGGGGCCTTGTCTCAAAAAACAAAAACTAAAACAAAAAAGCCAGTAATGCATTAGAGTGCAAAAACAAAGTGAAAATTGCAGAGGGAAAACTTCTAGCATTTGGACATACAGCCTTCCAGTATTTTTTCTTCTAAATATGCATATGTGTTTCTCTTGCTCATAAATGTTTCATGGCTTGTTTTTATTTATAATCCACATTAAAAATCTCTTAGCTGGCATGTGGAACACACCTACAATCCCAGCTGCTCTGCAGGCTGAGACAGGAGGACAACGAGTTAGAGGGCAGCCTCATCCAGTTAGGGAAACCCTGACTCAGATAAGAAAACCAGTGGGGCTGTGGCGATACTGCTCTGTGGCAGAGTACTTGCCGAGCATGCAGGGGGCCCTGCATCCAGCCCCAGCCCCCTCCCCTCAAAAAATCTCTTCTCAGCTGCATGGCAGTCCTCTGCATGGACAGCGGCAGGCTGCATTCTGAAGGCGGCAGCAGAAGTATGCCCCATATCACAAGCGCTTCGGCAACCTGGTCGCTCCCCCATCAGCAAGTAGAGTCTCACGTCTCCTCTTAAACCTTGGCGACTGCTGTGCTATGAAGCACATGTGATCCTGAAGCGAGGCAAAGAAATCCTGCCTGGCCCTCTCGAGACACTGGCTCGTGAGACCCGGCAGCACTGGTGAGGAAGCCTGTGTGGCCTCTGGGGACCCCGAGACGAGCAAGGTCCCTGCCCCATTGTCCCAGCTGAGCTCCCGCCAGTGGCCAGAACCCACTCCCCTCACCCTCATCAACCCGAATCTGCTGCCACGGAGAGCACAGAGCTGATGCTGAGCTCGTCCTGCAGGCTGCTGGGAAACAAAGGATTGGTGTCATGTGAAGCCATTGGTTTGGGATGGTTTAGCAACAGGTAGCTGGAACCCAGATGTATGTAAGCACCACGCTGTGCACATTTCCAGTCCTCTTGTGATGATGGTTAGTTTTCTTTTCCCGGCCTGCTGACATCTGGATGGTTACAGTCCTGTATTATGTGTCTGATACCCCAAAACAGGGTTGGATGCATGCACAGCAGGTGTTAAGTATATGCTTTATTGCGTGGGGAACTGCAGGGGTGGAGGCCTGGAGGGCTTTATGGGAACCCAGCGGTGAGGTGGGATAGAAGAAACAAAGGTAGGGCCGGAGGGTTAGCTTAGTGGTTCTAGCTCCTGCCTCGCAAGCGCAAGGTCCTGAGTTCGATCCAGGTAACCACATACAATGCTGGGCGTGGAAACTCACGCCCACCAGCAATCAATACCGCATACCACAGTGCCGGGTGTGGTGGCTCACGCCTGTCATCCCAGCACTCGGGAGGCAGAGACAGGAGGATTGCTGAGTTTGAAACTTGCCTGGGCTATCTAGTGAGCTCAGAGCCAGCCTGAACTACAAAGCGAGGCCCTGTCTCAAAAAAAAAAAAAAAAAAAAGAAGAAGAAACAAAGGTAGATGATAAAAGGAACTAGAGTTCTAAGTTATGGAAGTAGTTACCCAAGGTCACCCCGTGGCTACTTCACACCCTTTCTCCCTAGGCTGTGACCAGGCATCCCAGGAACCCCTTCTCGTATGCTAGCACACCCCTAGCCAGAAGACTTACCCAGCCCGGTGGGCTGCACCCTGATTCCTTCAGGACTCACGAGTGGAGCTAAGACAAGAGGGCATTAGGTTTCTTCTTCTTTTCTTCTGGTGCCCGAGATCAAACTCAGGACCTTGTGCATGTGAGGCAGGCACCAGAACCACTGAGCTGAGTCCCTGTCAAGAAGACATTTACAGCAGAGATCTAAAGGCTGGACCTGCAGATGCCTAATGGGTAACTAAAAATAAACTGAAGCTTGGCATCTCTGCTTCCTTTGCACCTTAAAACTTTAAGTCAGATTGCCACTCAGTTCTGCACTTAGGCCTGTTAATCACTTAAGAAGCATCTGTATCATAAGGTTATTAGCCCTAAATCCACCCAGCTTGTCTCCTCCCTCTTTGAGACTGAGGATAGGAAGGTAAGATAACTAAAGAAATATTCAGGGACGTCCGATCGCCAGTATCTACACTGTCGGTTCCAGATTCCCTGGAGTGATGTGTCTACAAGTCTCCAAACCTACAATTACCCCGGATTCCAGGAAAAGCAGAGCCTTGAAGACCAACCACCCCATGATCAGGGCTCCTCCCCACATGGGACCAGTTACCCCCTACCACGGACCCAAGGCCGCCCCCAGCAAGACCCGTCATCCCATGGATCATCTCATCGCATTGGCCGTAAGACGCCAAGATTCCTCTAGAGCTGCGAAACTGAAATCAGGACAACGGTCCACTGCGCCTGGCCCACATAAAGATGGACGTGGGCCGTAGGGGGCAGCCAGTCTGAGCCTCTTCACCACTGAGAACTCCGCCCAGCTATGCCAGTCCTTCCCCACTTTCTGCTTCTTTCTAATTCTTCCTGTTCCTCACTGAGGTGTCCTGAAACTCTTCCGCATGAACCTGCTCCACGGGTGAGTCCAGGTCCTCACCTCCTCTCAGGGCCCTTGCCCTATCCCTCTGCTAATAGGAGGGTCCTGACTTCCTGGCCGCCGGTCCCGGACATGGCCTTCAGTCTGTTCCTCCTCGGGAGCCTCTCTCGCTGTGTGTCACTGGCTTCCATAGGTCCCCAGGGAAGCAAGCAACATAGCTGTGGCCCAGGACAGAGTGGTCTCGGGAGTCCCTGTCGGTGTCTTTCCTCCAGGGACCTCTGAGCCACTGACTTGTGGACCCTGGTCTCCTGGAGCAAGCTGGGGACAGCATAGCTCAGCGCAGGTGTGGTTGTGTGCGGCGAGGCTGAAGCTGGTGCCACCAAGCTAAATCCTCTGTGCCCAACATGGGGTTTTTTTGGAGACAGGATCTTGCTTTTGTAGCTCAGGCCGGCCCTGAGCTCATTATGTAGCCCAGGCAAGCCTCGAACTCAGCAATTCTCCTGCCTCTGCCTCCTGAGTGCTGGGATGACAGGCATGAGCCACCCCGCCCGGCACTGCATGTTTTTTCTTTTGTTTTTGTTTTTATAGGCAGCTGCTCCGGATGATACCCAGAAGCCTGTAGAGGTGGGGATCATAGCTTCTCTTTCAGGGGACAGTCTTTCCCCACCCCCACACACATGCACAGCACGCACACACACACGCATAGTCATACTTACACGTACACCCCATTCATCTCAGCCCCTTGCAGGGGTGCACAGTGCCTCCAACCATCTGTCTCTGGCAGGCTGGGGTACAGGGTTAAATGCACTGCCATCAGCAAATCGGTTGGTTGACCATATATCATCTTATCAGCATGATGGGCTATGATGACACTTTATTGCCATCAGGTATTCGACAACGGTGGCAGCATCCAGGGTCCATTGTCAGGGGGATGTGACCACTGCCTGCCTGCTTAGATTCTAGCGTGTGGTTTCTTGTCCTGACCAAGGTCTTTCCTCAGGAAGCCGGTTCGGACCCATTGGCTCCAAAGCCACAGACGTCAGAGCCTCCCCTGGTGGCTCCAGGGACTGCGGAAGCCAAACCCATTGGCCTGCTCGGCCTCCTCAGGCCCCAAGAGCCAAGAGCCCAGAACACTGAGCGTTAGCTAGTCACTGTTCCTCGCTCTAAAGGACACAACTCTATTAACATAACAGCGTGATTTAGTTAATGATTCTCCGTAAGTAACTACAGGAATACAATTCATCCAGCTCCCTGCTGCCCAGTTTTCCTGTAACCCAACTTGGCACATGGCACTGCCCCACCCCAAGAGCCCTCAATGCCTCCCAAGACGTCCACGTCAAAGCCTTGTGTCTGAGGTTTGGGGGACTTCCAGACTGAGATTTGGGGCCTCCCTATAACTCCCGCCTTACTGACAGGACTCTAATCTGTACAAACTGGGTTGTCTACGCCACATCCTTGGCTCTGTGGCCAAGCTCTTCTGAGACCCTATCAGATTCAGTTTCCTCCATGAAGGCTTCATTGACAAAGCATCCCAGCTACTCAGGAGGCTGAGGCAGGAGGATCACTTGATCCTAAAAGGTCAAGGCCAGTCTGGGCGATATACCAAGATTCTATCTCAAAAAAGAAAGAAAAGAGGGGAAAATCATTTTAAAAATTGGTAAGGCAGGTTTTTGAAAGCACTGAGTAGACCTTCTAATAAAAATGAACTCATCGGATGGGTCAAACAGATTAGGGACATCTGAAGAGTTTGAGACTAGAATCAAAGGTATGTGTGGATTGCAGCAGTACCGCAAGACGAGGACATGAAAGAGAGGTTAAGACAAGTGAAAGACAAGTTGGAGCCTCAGAAGAAGACAGGTTCTGCAGAAGTGGAAATATTTGAAATGATAATGGCTGGAAATCTTCCAGTTCTGATTCTAAAACACGCAGATTCATGGAAATATAGCACAGTGAGAGGCAGGATAAATAAAGAAGTTTCCTGGCCCCGCTGCCTGAATTTTGTGGGGTCACTGGCTTTTTGAAGATGGAGCTGGGAACAAAAAGACAAGATCCTACAAAAAGAGCCACAGAGAAAGGGCAGAGCTCGGCCCTGCGTGTGAGCATGCGCAGTCTCGCCGCCCACGCCGCGGGGTCCCGAGCTTTGGAGTCAGGCAGACCCGGGGCGCACTCAACCCTGAGCTCCTGTCGTCCCGTGGGCTCCAAGCGAGCGCTCGAACTGACATCTGCCTTTGTCAGACCCCGAGAGTCCTGAGCGTGAGGACGGGTTTCTGATTTTTAGAAGCGCCACTGTGCTACGGGCCTTCATTGTTTCCCTTCCTTCCGTCTTTAAATACCTGTCCCCGGGGCCGCTGTACAGCCGGCACCTCGCTCTTCTTTCCTTTCTGTGCGAGAGCCCCCGCCTCAGGGGCGAAGTCCCCCAGCCCCACAGCCTGGACCGCCTTGCTCCGGGTCGCTCAGCCAGTGGGCCTGGCTGGGCCGCAGCCTTCACACAGGCCTGTCCTCACCCGCGCCCGAGTCCTGCCCCTGCCAGGGGCGTCACCCCGGCCTCCGCTGCCTCCAAACAGCTACTCACCCTGGCGCCTGGGAAACTAAAGACCTACCACCTCCTCCTAAACTTCTTCAGCAGATTTCTTTTACAATACTTAATGAAGCATATTTAATTAGGTAATATGGTTTCATTTATTTAAATAAGGAATACAATCGCATGCTTCAGTATTCAGCAGCCGTGGAAGGGTGTGGAGTGAGGTCTCCCTCTCTCTGACTCTCAGCCGCCATTTCCCTAATCTGAAGACCCCGCTCTTGCCAGTATTTTATGGATCCGACCAGAGGGGTGTTTTATGCAGACATAAAAATTTGTTTGCAAGATGTTCTCATCCCCTGTCAGTGTTAAGACAAATATTAGCATCCTTTGGGGGGCAGGTACTGAGGATGGAACTTGTGCTCTTCCTGCCTCAGCCTCCCAAGTAGCTGGGATTCTAGGCATGGACCACCGCCCTCAGCATTACCACTTTTTATTTTTATCACTTGGATCACGGGTCTTGGGCACTGTGCCCTTTGGTACTCTACCAGCCTGGGCATGTGGTGGCATGGAATTCCATTGTACAGAGGCACCGTCCTTTCTCCAAGTCGGCCCCTGTGGATGAATATTAGATTGTGCAGCCTCGTCCTTTAACAAGGCTGGAACCCCGTGCACTCCTTCCTCCTGCGGGCCGCGGCCTGGGCCTGAGCACTCCCAGCTCCGACCCATGTTAGGACCAGAGCTTTTCTAACTCCCAGAGCACAGCAGGCAGCACTGGCCTCCACTGACCCCCAATCAAAGCTACGTCCTTCCCTGGGGCCTCAGTACCCATGGAGTCGTCCACAAGGGCCTCTTGCCTTGGCTTGGGCCATCCCCGGGGGGCAATCTGGGCCCAGAGCTCCGAGGGGGCCTGTGTGATGATGGTTCAGCCTCAGCTCCCTTCCCTGCTGCAGATGTCAGTCCAGGGAGGAGGAGGA